>WBMZ01015201.1:0-79538 GCA_013400975.1 Atrichornis clamosus
CCCCCTCCTCCCCTCCCTTCTCTCTCTCCTCCTCCCTTCCTTCCTGGATATTCAGGGAGTGCAGTGCCTAGAACTGAATAACTGCTCCCAAACCCCAAATACACACAGGGAATGAGCAGCCAGGAGGGACTCAGAACACACAAGGAGGGAACCAGCACCTCCTTTATATTTCTGCTGTTGCTCTGTGCAGCAGATTTGATACTTAGCACGAAGTAATTGTTTTTTAAACTAATTGTACTGGGTTTAAACAAATTCTTACCTCTGTGTCTCCATCGGAGAAGGCGCTCTCGTCCTCTGTGCAGGCAGGGGTGAGGTGAGGGTGTTGGATTTCCCACTGTTCACACACCTACAGCCACTCTGGGGATGTGTGTCGAGGGGCGCAGCAAGGTCTGTTGTGTTATCCACAGATGACACGGGGCCGTTGCCAAAGGATCCAGATCCGCGTCATTTTTCCTGGCAAGGAGCTCTGAATCCTTTGTGAGCTGTTTCCAATTATTATATTAACTGGGAAAGCAAACAATGCCATGCTATTAGATAGAGCTGGCATTAAAAAATGCTGCTGCTCCCTCTCCAGACTCAATTATTATTAAAAAATAAAAATATCAGCTTCAAATAAATCTTAATGCGAATTAAATGAACAGCTTGTTCTGGCTCAGCTGGACAAATATATTTGTGATTCCAAGTTAGTAGCACACGTTCATAGAATCTTGGAATGCAAAATGAATCATGGAATCCCAAAATGATTTGGGTTGGAAGGGATCTTAGAGCTCATCCCATTCCACCCCCTGCCATGGGCAGGGACACCTTCCACTACCCCAGGCTGGTCCAAGCCCTGCTGTAAATCCCCTCCAATGGATCTGTCTGGAGCACACCCTCATTAATCCAATTGCAGTGTGCTATGAAAATTCCCAGTTCCTCAAATGTTTGTGCAGTGTTTTCTCTGGTGCTTGGCTCCTGCTTACTGGAGGGGAGACGCCCCTCTTTGTTCTCTCTCAGATTTTTAGGAATTTTCCCCCTCCCTGCCTTGCTCACTGAGCAGTGTCTGCAGCCTCGAACTGCCACAGGTTGCAGTTTTCCTTCTTTCCTTGCAGTTTTCATTCATTTTGTGGTCTTGTCCACAGGGATTGTTTCAGAGGTGGCTCAAGAGTTTCTGTGTTGCCTACAACTCATTTCTTTGTGTGATCCAAGTCTGTTGAGCCACTTTTCCCCAAAGTTTACTCCATTTCCAGCCCTTCTGCAGTAGTTGCTGCTGTGTTTAACTGTGGCTCTGCCTCTCTAGGTGTGACATCAGGCCTGTGAGGGGAAGGATCCACGCTTTCCTAAATGCCAAGGGAACGCAGCTGCAGGGAAAAGCTCTGCCAGACACAGGAAGCCCAAAATGCCAGGGTGGATGTGGGTGAGACAACACCACTGAGCCCCTGCAGAGATCATCAGCTCTGCCAGCTCCCTGGGATTTCGAGGGGCACTCGTCCCTGCTGTTCATCCTGGGAGGTGGAAACACAGCTTTGGGAGCAGTTTGGCCTCCAAGTACCAATTCAGTCTGAGGCAGCTGGAAAAGGATGCTCTGCCCAGCCCGGGAGCTGTGCTGGGCTGCCCTGTGGGGTGGAGGGAGCTGCAGGGTCTGGGGATGGGATCTGACTTCTCCAGGGCTTTTCCTGGGCTGCCCCATGGGGCAAAGTGGGAGCTGCTCAGCAGGACATGAGAGGGAAAATCGTGTATCCCAACTGCTGTGTGTGTGCGTGGATGTGGGAGAGGAGAATTGGGAACAAGAGTCCCTGCTTGGGAAAAGCAGTGTCTGGATTTTCAGCTGCCACCTGGCTCTTTTCCAGCCCTCTGTATTGGACAGTAAAGAGTGTGTGTGACAAAAATTCAAAGGTACAAAGTATAAAAAAAGTCTGGCTTTGTGCTCAGAAGGAATATTTGTTGAGAGGATGGATGCTAACACCAGGATCCCCTGTTATTGGAACCCAGCGAGCCTGGAATCCTCTGATATGTAAATCAAGGTGAATAATTGACCCAAGGTGACTTTAAAAGTAAAAGTAAAAAGTTTTTGGTATTGCCTCTATAATGAAATTAGCTTTTTTTCCCCCAAATAATTGAATTTTATTATTGATTTCTGTGTTACAAGCTCTCAATTGGGCATTAACCTTTTCCAAAGAGTTTGGCCGGGGTGTTTTTTTGTTTGTTGAAATCTCTTTAAGATAAATTCAAATTTCAAATGCAACATTTGGCTGATGTATTCCAAGAATTCCTCTCTTGGTGCCAGATTTGGTGGCTCAGGCAGAAGCTGTTGCTGTGCTGGAGACAAGACGTGATGCCTGGGCCTCACTTGCATCCCCTTGGGTACAAATCCTTTGGTTTTGGGAGTCTGGGACACAGATGCCCCAGAGGAGGCAGTGAAAGGAGGAGCAGAGAGAAGGAGATGCTCCCTCCCCAGCTCCTGCTCTTCTTGCCAAGTACACCTTGTGTGGACCCAAATCTCTAAAGCCAGGTTTGAGGCACAATTTGAGCCTGAAATTTCTTAAAATGATAAATAGGTGGTTGGGTTTAGGGAGTTTGTCATCTAAATGTAACGCAAACTGAGCTGGAGCTCTGGGAAAGTGCTGGTTCAGCTCCCAGCCGTGAAATGCCTGGGATCTCTCCCCTGTAAACACAGACATCTGGAAGCCACGGGGCTGCTGGTGTTGGCTTGGGGGTGGTGAACACCTTCAGAAACAGCCCCAGCCTGCAGCTACGCCTCAGCAGGTTATGGAGCACTGGCCAGGCCGTGGTGGTGCCTAATTAAAAGCCTCTCTCTGTGACCAGTTGTTGGGTTAATAAAAGGTTTCACTCGCGTTGTCTTGGCAACAGAAGTTTTTGGGAGGAGCAGAGCCTGGCGGGTTCTGCTCTGCCAGACACAGGTGCCGTGTGGGGACAGCACTGTGGCAGGAGGGACGTGGTGGTGACGTGTCCAAAACACATCAGTCTGGCCAAGGAAGGACCAGGGTGGACAAAAGGCCCCCGGTGCAGCTTCCCAGGGGGTTGGGCAGTGCCTCTGTGCTCCTCAGGTGCCAGCCAGACCCTTTGTGTCCCCGTGGGTCACCAGCCCAAGAGCTGCAGGAGTTATCCAGCCTGGAGATGGGGTGTGGAGCTGCCAGGAGGTCTCGGGAGGGTGGTCAGGGGACCTGTGCTCCAGGGGTGTGCTGGGTGCTGGTGTCACCCCGGGGACACTCGTGGTGTGGCAGCTCCCAGTGCTCCAGCAGGTGATTAACAGGGAGCATAAACACCGTGGCATGATCTAAGCACACCCTGGTGTGGTGTGGGGCTGAGGGACCTGTGCAGCCTCAGCCCTGGCTCTCCAGAACACTCATTAGATTTGTACAAGCTGCAGGAAGTCGTCCTGCTGTACATAATTTTAATTGCCTGCTCCACAGTTACTTCTTGGCCCAAGCCTGTCAAATATATGCTCTGCCATGTGGCATGACCTGCCTGCTAAATTACAACAGGAATAAAAAAATACTGCACAAAGTAAAAGAAAAAAAAAATCTAATTATGAGCTAGAATGGTGTTCTCAATCTCTATTGCCATCTGCAGCCTGGTGTGTAAGGACCAGCACAAACAAATCAATAAAACCTGCAGCTTTCCTTATGTTGCCTTTGGCAGTTGTAAGTAGTTTGTGCAGTGTTTGTGGGAGCACTCTGGTTCCTCCGCTCTGCTGATGTGCTGTCCTCAGCCAGAAGGTTTCAGAATTCTTTTTTTTTTTTTTTTTTTTTTTGCAAAATCACCCCGGGGTTGGGACTTGCAACTCCGTACCTGGGGAAAGGGCAGCAGTGAAAGGGTTAAAAGGAATTATCTGGGCTGCAGCTTTAATACGTCTCATGTGGAGGGCACGAAACTGAGTTTGGTAGGAGGTTCTTTGTCTGGAGCAGCCTTGGCAGTAAACAGAGCTGTGATCTCAGAGGCAATGAGGCACCGGGAGCGCCGGGGGCCGGCGGAGGCTCCCGCTCCGAGCAGCGGCCGTGGGGCAGCTCTGGGTGTCCCGGCAGGTGCTGCCCTGCCAGAGGGTGGGACTGGCGTGGAGCTGCTCCTGTGACGAGCGCCAAGCCCACGCTGCCTTCCCAGTCTGAGTTTCCTGGAGAGCAGTGGGAGCGGAGGATGCGGACGGGGCGATGAGCGGTGCCGGGGAGGACGGCCGCTGTCGCAGGGCCATCAGCATCCTCACCGAGCTGTGCCAGAGGAAAAGCCTGCCCAGCTTGGACCTGGACACCTGCAGGGAATTCCTCCTGCTGCCTTCTGACCAGAGCCTGATTATCTCCGAGCCAGGTACGGCCGCTGCTCCCGTCTGCTGGAGGGTGCTCATGGACGGCAGGAGGGAGATTCCTCCCCTAAAACAGGAAAAATGTTTGGGAGCCCCACGTTAGACCCCGGGATTGGTCCTGCTGGGGCTTCCTTTCCTTTACACATCCCACAGTGAAGTTTTGGGTGCAAGTCCTGCCTCACCTGTTGATGTGGAATGGGATGGCTGCACGGGGGGACAGGGATGTTCTGGGCTGCTTCATGAGATAAAGTTCCTGTGAAAGTTCCTTTCTTCAAAACATGCACTCCTGCACTGTATAAAACAAAAAGCAAACCAACCAAAAGCAGTAGAGAGCCTACTCAAGCAACTGAGATGCAGGAACTGATTGGTGCTATCCCAGTTGGAGAAATGGAGGGACTTACATGGATTGCATGGGGTCTTGTTCACCAGTAAGGGATCTTGATGTACCTTCATGTGTGTGTTTTACCTTACGAACTGCCTGAGTTGTTCCTCGGCAGGTTGTAGAGCCAGGGAGGGGCTCTGGTGTGCTAGGGATGAGTCAGGAGCAGGAATATTGCTCCAGGAGCAAAAGGGCAGCTCTGTATTGCAAAGTGGGGAATTTTCCCTAAACTTCTGCTCACAGCTGCTCACTCCAGAGAGATCTTCTGCTGCCACTTCAGAAGTCATTGGCAGGGACAGCTGGAATCCCAGGCTCATGTGCTGAGGAGCAAAACACCAAATCCCGTAGTTTTTAGCATTGTTGACAACCTGCTGTAAGTTGTTTGTACATTCCAACATTTTCCTAGAGGGTTTTTTTTAAGGTTTCTGTAGGCAATGATCTGCCAACCCAATGGATTTCACAGCATGAGTTTTCACAGCATGAGTTTTCACAAACTTTTCTTCTCTCCTGAGCATGCTGTGCAGAGCCCCTGTGCAGCACAGTCGCCTGTCAATCCTTTTCCAAGGCTTTCAGTGTCACCTTCCCCTCCTTCCTCCTGCCCCTCTCTGCCAGGATCACATCCTGGGATGCAGCTGGCACCCAGGGCACAGGGGCAGCAGGATTCTGCCAGCTCGTGGTTTGCAGTGATGCTTCCAGCCCTGCTTTGCTTGTACATCCAGCTGAGCACCTTCCCCTCACATCCCACTTTGCCTGTAACTTAATCCCCTTCTTAAAAAGACTTTGTTTTACACCTGCTTGTTCTGGAGGCCTCTTACCAGGGTTGGTTGTGTCCTTACACATCACGTCCCATGCAGCAGTTTTCTCTATTGCAAATAGAGGAAACAGCTTGCAAACTTATTGCATCACTTCAGAATTTTGCATCAAAAATAACGTTTTCCTGACTCTGCAGCAAAAATGCTCTGCACTGCTCTTTTTCTGCCCACCCTGATATGACAGATCTGCATTTGTTTGTGCAGCCTGTCCAGGACCTGGTGTCCAGGTCGGGATCACATCATCATCTGCCTTCAGCATCACAAATGTTTGTGTGCTCTGAGCTGTGGTTTGAGTGTCAGCCCCAGTGCCCAGGGCGGGTTGTGCTGGGCTGGCTGCACGAGCAGCTACGGCTGTTGTCTCTGCTCCGCACGACTGGGCCCATTTTTATGTCTAGACAGCACTGAGAACACAGTTTGGGCCTGATGTGTACTAATATTTCTCGATACTTGGCTGTAAAGCTGTTCCAGCAAGGGGAAAAAAAATCTGTTTGCATTAAGTGTTAAATTACAGAGGTACGACGCCTTTCCCATCAGTGTCTGGATGTTTATCTAATTACCTGCATTGATGCTTTGTCCATTTTACCCTGTTATGTTAAGCAAATTTGCTCTGGGCTACCTGGAGTCCCAAGTTCAGACCCAGCGAGCCCGTCCTCACAAAGGCAGGCAGGGAAAATTGGGGTTGTGTGAAGATGAGCAGATGGCACGAGGCAGGTGCCGTGTCAGAGCCGAGGCAGAGCAGTCCTGGCTCCTGCTGAAGTGTCCCCGTGTGTCCAGCACAGCCCCAGCAGCCAAAAGCCAAACTTGCTGAAGTCAAATTGGCCCTATTTGTCATCATCACGTGGAGTCTCCGGCTTCTCGGGCAGTTTGTGGCCTCCTGGATAAATCTATTTAACTTCTGTTGGAATCAGCTTGGCTTGTGGAGTGTCCTGCTGAAGTTCAGGGTGAAGGCAGCACTGCTGTGCTGCCAAAGCTGGCAGCCAGCACAGCTCAGCCAGAAGCACCACAGGGGCACTTTGGTCTTTTCTGCTGTTTCATGTGTGGACGGGGAGCAGTATCCTCAGGGAATGTGTGGAGTGGCAAAGAAATGAGCCAGGTATCATCAGCCTTCTTGAACTGCATCCAAGAGTGGAAAAAAAAACTGTGAATATAAAAATGTTACTAAATAGTTTATGTAAGAGTAAGTTTTTATGCAGTGATTTTTTTGTTTTTAAAAACCGTTTTGGACTGAGTGGTTGAAAGGGCTGCTGTGGATGAAGTGGATGCACCTCTGCTCTCTCTCCTCTGGGTTATGTAATAGCTGAGCCTCCTCCTTAGAGCCAACAAGAGAAATCGAGCTGCAGCATTTCTCCTGTGTACACCCAACAAAGGAGGAGTGCAGGCTGCTGCCGGCGCCTCACCCAGCAGCTAAATCTGTCAGGAAAATGAGGTGTTCGGCTGGGCCAGGTTTCGGTGGCGATGCGTCAGTGGAGATGTGAGGGGGAGCCTTCCCTGCAGTTGGGCCCGTGGCGCTGCCAGGAATAGAACTGATCTCTTGGCTGGGGGCCCTGAGATCGAGCGGGCTGCAGCATCCTTTTGTTGTGCCTATCTCCCGTCCTCCCCCGTGGCTCCCTCCATCTGATGGCTCCCTTCCCTGCCAGGCCTCAGCTGTGGTGCAGGGATGCTGGGAGCGTCCCCCGTGCACAGGCATGAGCTGTGGGCAGTGCCTGTGACACGGGGACAGCGTTTACCACCGGTGATGTCCCTGGAATGGACGGACTGATCCCTCCTCTGCCTGGAGGGGCAGCGAGAGCTCTTGGATGTAGCTGAGAGGTTGTGGTGCAGCTGTACTGAAGTGCAAAGTCCTTGGCTGTGGAGCAGAGGAGCCAGGACCCAACAGGACCATGGGGACAGTGAGCTGCTCCCCCTTCCAAGTCCCTGTGCCCGTGGGAGTGGAGCTGCAACAGGTTCCAGGGGCTTTGGGGAACAGGGTGCTTGGAATGGTGCTGTGCATGGTCCTTGTGGGTCCTTGTGGGCCCTCCCAGCTCCAGACACTCTGTGATTCTGTGGTTCCTCACAGCCTGCTCTCAGCTCCCCTGAGCTTTCCCTGCCTGCTCCTGCCCGGGGCTGCTCCAGGGGGATGAGGCCCGTGGTCCTTCCTGCAGGCAGCTCAGCTCCAGCATTCCCTGCATCCCTGGGTGCCGGGAAGTGTCGTGCCCTGCACAGCTCTCACCACCACGAACCGAGCTGTGTCAGGCTGTTGCTCACTTTGGACTGGTGGTGTTGCTGACTCACTCCCAGGGTTCCCCTGAGCCGGGTCCCGCTCCCGGTGGGCTCCCAGTGCAGGGTGTGGATGAGGACAGAAGCTGCCAGCCAGGCCCAGGAGAGCATGTGGAGGGGTGAGAGGCAAGGGGGGAGCTTGACTTGTTCTGAAATGAACGTGCAGAGCTGATGGAGTGTTACTAAAGAAAGAAGATTTAGATGGGATATTGGGAAGAAATCCTTCCACGTGAGGGTGGGGAGGTCCTGGCACAAGTTGCCCAGAGGAGCTATGGCTACTCCATCCCTGGAAATGTCCCAGGCCGGGTTGGATGGGCTTGGAGCAACCTGGGAGAGTGGAAGATGTCCCTGCCCATGGCAAGGGGTGAGACTGGATGAGCTTTAACCTCCTTCCCACCCAAACCAATCTGGAATTCCATGATTCTATGACTGGAGCCAGTTTCTTGTGTTGCTGATTTAAAGGATGGTGTCTGAGTTTGGGAGGGAATTTTTCCTGGGAGCAGAGCACATCCAGGAACAAACCCCTGGGTTTGATTTCTACCTCCAGCACTGCTCTGCTGCGACTTTCTTTAAATAACCCCTGTTGGTTTTTTGCCTTAGTGATCCATTTGTACAAAGCTTTGCTGCCCTGTGGAACCAGGGCAGGATGCAGTGGGTGCTGTGCAGAGGGTCTGCAGGTTGTCCCCAGCAGTCCCTGCTGATCTCAGCATGGTGAGAACCCTCCTCAAACCCTCCCTCGTGCACTGACCCACCCCAGCAAAACGCTACTGTGCTTTCCTGCTGCAGGAGGAGAAAGCTGAAGTGAGAGGAAGGAACAGGACAGCTGAGGAAAACACAAAACCAGAGGAGGCTTTATGATAATCTGTGTTCCCCAGCACACGTTGTCAGCTGTCCTGTGTTCCAATCCCCAATAATTCAGAGCACATTTAGTGTTTTGCCCCTCGTGTGAACTGTTCTTTTTGAAGGTCCTGGAGCAGGCAGTACAGCTTGTACAGCACTGAACACCCTCCTGGCACTTGGCAAAGACTATTAAAATGTTAAACCAAGCACAGAAGTGTTCTTGCTGCGGGCAGAAAAAGGGGGGAATTTCTGTGCAATTGAGGATTTTTCATCGCAGGAACGTTGGTGCAGAGAGATCATTTTTATGTTGAGAAATTGCTTCTGGAGTATTTTCTTGGAATAAAATATCCCCTGATGGGATAGTTTGACTAATGGGAAAACTGATGGCACCCCCATTCATGGATATGGGCTGCCTTCAGCCACTACCTGTGAAATATGGGCATGTCTTCAATTTACTCACCAGACGTAATAACACACTTTTCTGAATCACCATTCGAGTGTATTTTAAGTCAATATAACAGTAAACATGCTTAAAGCCACCCAGGCAAAGCTAATATTAATCACTGAAGCTTGAGTTTCCAGAGGCCAGGCATGTGAGGAGCACCTCCTTGGGGCAAATCTCTCTCTTATCACGGAGTAATGCACTTGCAAAATGGATCTAGCCTTTTCTCCCAGCAAAGAGCCAGCCAGAGCTACGTTCAGCAGATTTGCTCTTTAGCTTGAGTAAACCAGGTTTGTGCTCAGATCCTGGAGGTATCAGGTTCAAGCCTTGCTGCCAGAGGAAGGTTTGTAAAACTATATTGAAATAGGGCTGAAACCGGCCGCGTAAATCGAGGAAAAATGGATTAAATCGCCTGTCTATGGACATGTGTCTCTGCTCATGTATTGTGTGCGGATCTGTGACTCTCCAGCTGCCTCTGGCTCTGCTCTGTGATAGTCCTGGAAAACAAAATGCACCTCTGGAGCTGTGTGGAGTGTGCGTGTTCGGGAGCTCTGTGAGTACCCCTCTGCATAGGCGCGGGTTTGCAGCCGCCTAATTGCTGCTGGTTGATTCATTCCCGAGGCAGAGCAGGGAGGCTGCTCGTGTTTGTAGCTTTTTGCGGACCTGGGAGCCTGTTCCGATGCAGCTGCAGTAGCCTCATGCATAGTCAGGGATCAGCATCCACAACTCCATAGAAACAGGCAGCGGGATTGCTGCTGGTGTTAATTGATGCGCGAGCAGGCGGAGGGCAGCGACCAGGGACCGCGCCGGGGAGCTGGCACTGCTCTGGTAAGTCCACATTTCTGAAGTTACTTTAATAATTCTTTGCCTTTTTTCCACAATAAGGAGCCACTTATCCTTAAAAAACATTTTCCTTCAGCAGTTTGTGCCTTTGCTGTTGAAACATTTCCCCCTGCTCTCGGTATTCTCCCGACGTTTCACTGAGACCCAGCGTGTGCTTCGAGCTGGTTCAAACCAGGGCACAGCCTGGCCCCGATCTTCCCCACTGTTTTGTGGGATGGCTCTGGGAAGGTGGTTGGTATTTCTGTGTTTGCAGGTGTTTGTTGCTTGGCACCTTGGCTGTGCTGGAGTTGCACTGCTTGCTGCACCCACCGTGTGCTCGCTGGCAGCCGGCTCCTCTCCCATGTGTGTGTTCATTGTGCAGGGATAAAACAGACCCAGAGCAGGGTCTCACCTCTGATACAATTTTTAAATTTAACTATAGTTTCGATTGTTCTTGTTTATCTTAACTCTTTCTTCTCACTGTTCACATTTCTAGGTACAATCGTATATTCTTCCACAGGACCCCAGGCTTCCATCTCATCTTGGTTAGGCAGCTTTTTCTAGCTTTAATATTTGCTCTTTCTTTTTCAAAGCTGACAATATACATTTTATTCTTCCTATCTGCATGTTGGAAAATCAGAGAGCTTGTCTGAGAGTGTTTGCATCCAGTGGACTCCCGAACAGAGCAATCGCGCTGGCAGTGGTTTGGGAGAGATGCAATTAAATCCCTCTGCCATGTATTGTCTTTAATTATTTTTGTACCTTGCAAAATGGCATCCTGGAGGGTCAGGGAGGGGATCTGTGGAGTGACTGCCTATTGACTGCACATTTTCCCTGCCTAGGGAAAAAAAAGAAAGTTCTCCTGCAGGGAGCCTCGCACGCAGCAGAGCCGCAGATGCTGATTGAGGGTGTCTTTCTGTGCAGTTCAGTTTGTTGTGCTGTAGCAGCTTCATGTTTGACAACATCACAGGAAACTGTGCAGTGAAGCCTGAAGGCAGGATGCCAGGAGCTCCCTTCATACCAGCCCTTTCCAAACCATCATTAAGGCACATGGCCCTGGACCGTTTGGTCTCACGGAACAAAAATTGCTCAGGAATTCTAGCCCCTGGTATTGCAATAGTCTGATTTTTCTGTGCGTTTGTAGCTGCTGCAAAGAAATGAATACAGCTGTGTGACACATGGTGAGATGATACCTCCTCAGTTTCTCCTCTCCAGACCCAGCACTTCATCTCTTGGGTGCTGGTGAGTGTCTACTGGGAGTGGTTTGATCCCAGCTCTGAATCTGGGCTCTGGTCTAAACGTTCCTGCTGAGAGAATTGTGAGCTGCAGGGTATGGACTGATAAGAGCCACTGGAACAGGGCATCTCAGAATCCATTTAATCAATGTGTAGATCAGGCAGTCCAGCCTGCACACACCACTGCTGCACAGCAGCACATTTGAGGGGTTAAAGATCCCTGTCTTTGTTCCAAGCTAATGGAAGCAGCAGCAGCAGCGGCAGCTGATGACAGGAGCAGAGCCATCAGGGAGGAAGTTTCCTCATCATTCAGGGCAGCTTGAACAAAGAAATGCTCTTCTCCAAACCTCTGCATTTCGGTGCAGGGTCCCTGTACCAGCCATGGGTTCCAGGCAGGCGAATCCTTCCCGGCTGCTCCACCTGCATCCAACTCTGGATCTGCGCAGAGCCTGTTGTGTTCTGGGTGTTATCACCATGACAAGTTGAGAGACACATAGGAAGAGGCATGACATGGATTTCTGTGGCTGGTTTCGGTCTGGGTGGCTCCAGCTGGCAGCCCCAGGACACGGGGCTGGGCATCACCCAGCCTTTGCAGCACCTGGAGCCAGGGCAGTTCTGGAAGAATCCCGCATCTCTAGTTTTGGGTTTCCCTTGGGGCAGGTCCAGGCAATAAAGCTCCTCCAGAAGGTTTCATGAGCTCAAGGAGCCCCTTGTGCTGAAGGCGCTCCGTGTCCTGGGCAGGAAGTACTCAGGAAAACCTCTGGGAAGATTTCTGAGCTGCCTTATCCCACACTTGGGGTCTTCTGCCCACCCCGGCTGAGCTTTTTGAGGTGCCCAGACTGTGTCCTCTTGTGGACCCTGGATCCCAGGGCAGGAGGCTGCTGGCACTGGGATGGGGATCAGTGGGGTCATGGACTGGGATGGGGAGACAACCCAGTTCTACTCCCAGTTAAGCTGGGATCTCTTCAGGGCAGCCTGATTTTAGTTTTGGGTTTTGGAGCCAAAATGGAGCCCAAGAGAGAGACACAGGGAAGTCTTTCCCCAAAACTGAATTCCACTGTAGGAAGTGAGAGGCAGCTTGGTGGCAGCTGCAGGGTGGAGAGTCTGGGCATGGAGGCACTGCTGAGCCTCGCTGGTGTCTCACCAGACACACAGCTTTGATCAAGTTTTTGAAAGGAAATTTTAAGATCCAGGGTCTTTGGTTGCTTAAGGGAGACGAAGCAACAGCGAAAAGCTTTTACTTGTTTTTGTCTGCTTTGCATCCTGAAATGCAATTGGATTTCTGCATCCCAGCAGTGTCTGGATTTCCGTGGCTTCCTCTCTGCCTGGCTCTGCTCAGCTCCAGCTCTGGATAAGAGGCTTCCACCGGGGTTGAGCAGCCTCAGCCAGGCTCCCCTGGCTCACAGAGCTCAGCTCAGGTCCTGTCTGTGCAGGGTCACACCCCGAGAGGATGAGGATGCTCAGCAGGGGTTTAACCTCAGCCCTGGTCACTGTGTGTGTTCAGCACCACCGAGTTGTTTACAGATGTTGCTACAGCATATTGTGATAAAATGTCATGGGATTAGCACACAGCTCTGTGCCATAATTGCATTCAGTGTGGCTTATAATAGTTCATTAGCCTGTCATCAGTTAGGCATAAAGCAATGACAACTCTTCCTATCACATTTATAATGCTCTAGAGAACAGCTGATTAAGTCACAAAGTGACATAAATCACCGGGGAATGTTTCCTTCGGCTTGAAAAAGTTTTTTTTTTGTCCTTTTTTTGTCACTTTTGATAACAGAAATGCTGCGTTTCTGACAGCCCAAAGTCCCCCCTTGGGTTGCACACGCCAGCAGAAGTTTCAGTGACAAATGTGCCTTGGATGCAGCCTGGAGGGAAAGCCCAAATTGGTCAAAAACCACTGAATACAACATTTTTGGGCTTTAGGAGCCTCTGAAGGGTCTCCTCCAGCCCAGGCACTTTACTGGGGGTCAGCTCTTGTCTCTGACGAGTTTCTCAGTGCCGTGTATGAAGCCCACAGTCACCAGTGGGATTTGTGGGTGGGAGAAGGGAGTTTTGTCTCCAGGTTCATGCAGGGAGATGAAGCTGGGGATGGGTTAAGGACTGTGCATGGGCAGAGTCAAGGTCCGAGTGGGAATCTGGGACATCAGATACTGGGATTTGGTGTTGCAGCTCAGCAGAGATGCAGGTTCTGTGCTATCTCACAGCTGCGTTCTGTCTGTTAGGATGGAGGCTCCTCCTGTCTGGAAAACCACACAGATCCTTGTGCTCCTCAGCTTTTCAGGATATTTTGCCTTTTATTTTGGGCAATTAAGTCTTTCTCCATTCTATTTCAGTGAGCAAAGCACAAGCTCCAGGTCACCAAACCCTTATTTTACCTCACATCCCTTTCTTTGGTGCATTGTGCACTTCCATTTGGTTGGACTAGATGATCTTAGGGATATTTTCCAACCTTAATGATTCTGGATTTGCATGCGTTTATTTTTTCTTTTTTTTATTATATATACAAATAGGGGTGTAAAGTGCCTCTTGGCTGACTCTGCACTTGAAAATCACCTTTGGTGTGTCCCTCTGAATGACTCTGTTCAGATTTCCCTCTGGTTTTTTAAACTCCCCCAGCAGCTGGAGCAGCTCCCGCTCTGTGTCTGAGAGCATTTTCCGTCTGTTCCCTGGGTGAAGGAAGGGCCAAACCACGACCTGAAGAACACCGGCTGGCAAAGGGCATCACAGAGCCTTTTCTCTGTTTAATGCACTCATTTAATCAGCTCTGTCAGACCGTGAGGTGTGACAGTCCCCACTGAGGCACCGGGCACGGGGTGCAGAGAGGACAGGGACGGCGCGGGCATCGCCCACACCTCTGCTGCTTCTTCTGAGCCAGGGCACAGCAGGAGCTTCAGCTGCAGCCTGGATATGTGGGCAAGAATAAAAACAACTCTCTTTGCTCCCTGCAGGCAGGGCACCGTGCCGGTGACAGCTCGGGGGTGTCCCAGGGGCCCACCCTCTCACAGCTGTGAGGTGCCGCAGGCTCCAGCATGACATGGGGGAGCCTCGAGGCTGTGGCTGGGGTTGTTGGAATAGAACTTTATTCCGTGTGCAAATTTATGTATTTATTAAGTATTTTCTCCTTAATTATAACTCGGAGCTTATAAAATTGGGGAACTTGCAAGCATTGGCACTAACAAGCTGAGAGCTGCCTTCCAGGACAGCAGATTCTCAGGGAAATGTCTTCTTTGCTCTGTGTGAGCAGGAACAGAACCCGAGGGAGCAGCGGGAGCTGTGCCAGGGGAGGGTTAGGTTGGATATGAGGGAAAGGCTCTTCCCCCAGAGGGTGGTGGGCACTGAACAGGCTCCCCAGGGAATGGGCACGGCCCCAAGGCTGCCAGAGCTCCAGGAGCCTTTGGACAACGCTCCCAGGGATGCACAGGGTGGGATTGTTGGGGTGTCTGTGCAGGGCCAGTTGGACTGGATGATCCTTGTGGGTCCCTTCCAGCTCAGAATATTCTGTGATTCTAAATTATGCAACAGTTAAAGGAACAAAACTTTGGATGAAGTTGTCCAGGTCTCACGTTCTGGTTCCTTTCCCAGCTACAGAACCACATCCCCCCAAGAAGTACAACAAAAGGTGGGAAAAACCCTGGCATTGCTCAGTGAAGGAAGTTTTGCTTGGATGGGAGGGATGAGGTTGCTCTTTGCTCTTGGGCCAACAGATCACAGTCACTTGAAACGCTGGATCCCTGCAAGGGCTCCATATGAAGGAGGTTGTCTTCATCCTTAACGTGCAATAATGAGATGGTTTGAGTTTTATAGTCTTATATAATTACTCTCAAAATAGCTTCTGATTCATCCTCCCCTTTGAAGCTTATAGTTTGCATTCTGATAAGCTCTTGCATGGCAGGAACCCTGTGGTAGCAGCAAAATAATTTTTAAGAAGTTTTTTGCTGTCTAACTGAAACTTTGGCACAGGCAGTTGGAGCTTTCCTGTCCTGATCTCCCCGTGAGCCGTTCCATGGGTGGGTGTGCCCAGGAATCGAGGAGGCTCCGTCGGGGTTCCAGGGGAGCAGGAGGAAGCTGGTGGGAGCTGATAGTGCAGCACTCAGTGTTCAGGGACTGAGGAAGCACAGGGACAGGATAAATCTCCTTTTAGCTTCCAGAGGGACTCTGTGGATGGAGAGGGCTCTGAGCAACCTGGTCTAGGGGAAGGTGTCCCTGCCCATGACAGGGGGCTGGAACGAGATGAGCTTTGAGGTCCCTTCCAGCCCAAACCATTCCATGTTTCTGTGATTCTATGGATGTCTCCTCTCAGAATATC
This sequence comes from Atrichornis clamosus, assembly GCA_013400975.1. Classification (NCBI taxonomy): domain Eukaryota; kingdom Metazoa; phylum Chordata; class Aves; order Passeriformes; family Menuridae; genus Atrichornis; species Atrichornis clamosus. The sequence goes on from WBMZ01015201.1 coordinate 15,396, forward strand.
CACATCCTGAGCATTCCCACCCCTCTGCTGCTTTGAGAGGGGCATTTGCCATTGAGCTCCGTGTGATGAGCTGAGTGTGACAGTGCTCAGCAATCTGTGAGAACTTGTTTTCAATTCGCATTCACTGCGCTGCCTTCTGTGGAGTTACTTGTGGTAGGTGTAGAGTAACAAAACTAGGCTTGGCCAAGTCCAGAGCAGCTGGAGCTGGCTGCTTTCACCTAGAGAAACCTGTCCTGTGGTGGTGGGAGTGTGCACAGAGTGGGGGTCTCCCAGGGTGTCTGTGGGTGTTTCATTCCATTGTGCAGCCCTGGCCAGCTGAGGGGAACAATCAGTGGATTTTTACTTGCATTACCAAGAGAAGAAAACAACCTGGTTTGTGACCAGTGACAGGACCCAACCAAGGTTGGAGCTGTGTCAGGGGGGTTTAGGTTGGATATTGGGAAAAGGTTCTTTCCCCAGAGGGTGCTGGGCACTGACCAGGCTCCCCAGGGAATGGGCACGGCCCCAAGGCTGCCAGAGCTCCAGAAGCCTCTGGACAATACTCCCAGGGATGCATAGGGTGGGATTGTTGGGGTGTCTGTGCAGGGTCAGGAACTGGACTGGGTGATCCCTGTGGATCCCTTCCAGCTCAGGAGATTCTATAATTCCATGATTCTGCTTCTTTCTGAATGGGTCATGGTACCAAGTATTTCTGTGACTTCATTTCCCTCTCCCACAAACTCTCAGGATGCAGCACTGCCCTTGGCTGGGTGATGGTCCCTGTCCCCTCCAAGGGAGCCTGATCAGCAGCTGAGCTCCAGCTGGTCTGGGCAGGGTGTCTGTAGCTGTGGGTAGAGCTGTGACACCTGGCACGTGCTCCTGGTGCTGGGGTCACTCCCTGGACAGCAGCTGGGAGGGTCTAAGAAAACAGGTTTGTGACTCTCAGACCTGCAGGTGATCAGCGGGGTGGGATGTGCTGCTGGGTGGGGGCTCTGCAGCCCTTATCGCCCCCACAGCATGAGATAACATCTGAGGGGCAACAGGAGCTCTGCCCCATCCAGAATTGTGTTCTGACCTGGTCCTTTATCATCTGCTGAGAAGCTGATGAAACATTTCCCCTCGCTAGGACCCACCTGTGTGGTGGTGTTTGAGCAGCAGCTCCTGTGCTGCCTGTGAAAAGCAAATTGACGACAGTCAGACTTTGAAGTGACAGCTCCTAATGACTTGTCTAGCTCAGGAATATTTCAGGGCATATTCCTGTAGCTCCTGCCTGCCTGGAGAACACCATCAGCAAATCAAGAGCTTGCTGAAGTTTCAAATGACAGACAAATGGCAGCGAGGGGGCCCGAGATGTGGCAATGAAGCCATCAGCAGGGGCCTGGCACACTGGACACAACCCCAGCAAAGAGAGGCAATCAGAGAGTGAGCTTGAAGTGCTTTCCTGTGTCTGCCACGCTCTCTGCAGCCCCCAGTGCTGATGCAGGGGTGACTGGGACAGTCTGATCTGTATCATTTGCTCTGTTACCACTCCCGAGGCCTTGGAGAGGAATAAGGATCTGGCTGAGAACTGCACACTGCTGCACTGCAGCTCGCCTCTCACCCAGCACAGCATCCCAGGATTTAAAAGCCAGCCAGCTTCCTTTCCAGAATCCCTGTGGCAAAGGGCTCTGTTGGCTGCTGCCCTCGTGCTGCTGTGCTTTGGCTTTGGCTGTGGTGCTGCTGGATGCTGCTGCAGGGTTCTGATGCTTGATTTCTGTCCCATCCAGTCCCTGTTCCTTCCTCCAAAGCTGAGCAGCTTTGCTAAATAAACATGTCCATGGCTGGGGTTTAATGGAACCCTCTCCTCCTCTGCAGCTGCTGCCCTGTGCTCCCCCCTGCCCACGCCTCAGGCCTCCGAGATCCACCACAGCTCCTCGGGCCCAATTTCCAGCCCTCAGCTAATCAGGCTCACACTGCTGGAGCTTCTCAATTGAGAGAAAATGAGATCAGCAGTTGGTGGGTGCCTCTCGTGGTGTGTTGTAGCCCCAGAGCTGCCTGTTCTCCTCCAGCAATACCTCTTGTAGTAATCCATCACTTGAGTGCCTGCTCTCTACAAAGCCCTGCAGAAACACAGCAATATATTCTCACAAACACTCTTGCAATAGAAAAATGTAGCAGAGAATGGACAGAGAAGCCTGGAAGTATCTGCTGGGGTGGTGTGAGCGAGCGATGGCTGGCGTGTGACACAGGAAAACCAGTCCCACAGCCACTGAGAGTGAGGGGAAGGTACGTCACCATCAGCCCCTGCCTCTGGGCTCTGCCACCTCCTGGAGCTGCTCTTCCAGGAGCCTTTGCTGTGGGAAGATGTTCCATGCTCCAAACTGTAGCTCAGAATAGCCAGGAGCTGCTTTTACAGCAGAAGGAATCCCAGTGGGGAGCAAACCAGCCCGAGCTCTCCCTGATGCCCAGATTTTCCATGAACCACCTGAGAAGTTACGAGTGAGAACCTCTGGCAGGGGAGATGGCCCTTTGCTGTTGGCAGGGTCAGGCTGGTGGCTCTGTCTGGATCTGTGCCTGGGGATGGAGCTGTGGAGTTGTGGTGGCAGAGGGTTGGGTCAGAGTGTCCCCACTGCCTTGGTGAGGGGCTCCAGGGCCTGAGAAAGGTGTCTGTCCCCTTGCAGGTGACACGAGGTTGGAGGAATGGGACAGCCAGGTGAGTGGGCCGGGTCCGGGGGACTGGTGGCATCACCCTGGCCCCACGCTGCACCTCCAACAAGTGCTTCCAGCCCCTTGAACTTCCACTTGTGGCATTCCAACTTTGTTTAAATGCAACAGGCAGCTGAAATGACTAATGGGTGCTGGACTGCTGAGAGAGCCATCAAACATGTTTTGTTTTCTCTGTGGGGAGTGGGTGGAAGGAAAGCTAAATTACATCTTCAAGATATTAAATATAACTCTTCACATTAAACTCGGGAGTTATCCATGAATCTCTTTAATGACAGTGCAAGCTACTTCACAGCTGTAAAAGTCAATGTTGCCACAATTAGACCACTATTGTCTTGCAGTTAATAGACTGCTCTAATCATGGCTTTGTCATGTTATTAATCGCTTTTGGTTTGGACTTTGCTAATTATCCCCTTTGGTAACTCAGTTTGGGTATGATGAGGTCAGCAGGGACATCAAGCTGAAAGGTGGTTCAACCGTATCTCTTCATTAGTTCCCACCCAAGATGAAACAAAAAGGGGGGCTGTGCTGATGAGCTGCTTCACGAGTCCATGGATACTGTGGTAGGAAGGGCTGGACTAACCAAGGAATGTTTTCCCCTTCCTCAGTTTGCTTTTAGCTTTGCAGTTTGAAGTTGCTCCACTGTCTCTCTCTGTCCTGCCCTGGGCCATTTGTCTTTATTTGAAGGCAGTAGGAAGCAGCGACCTTGTTGGAAATGTTGCAGTTTTGAGCCATTCTCTGAGCCCTTTGGTGAGGTTCAATAGCAAGGGGTTTAGATGTTGCAAAACCAGTAAGAACACGAACCAAGAAGTCGAGTCGGAGGAGCAATGGGATCGGTTTTGGGTGACGTTGAGAGGGTTCAGTCTCCTCTGTGCTCATGTTGTCCCTGTTGCTCACTGTCAGCTTCAGGGCTTTTCTCTGGTGTTTTGGTAACAAATGGGTTTTACAAGAAATACATAAATAACAGCTCCATGGCTTATCCTAAACACATCAGCTCAGGCAGGTAGATCACAGAATCACAGGATCACGGAATGCTGAGGGCTTGGAATGGACCTTAAGATCACTTAGTCCCAACTCCTTCCATGGGCAGGACACCTCCCACTAGACCAGGTTGCTCAAGGCCTCATGCACGCTGTGTTTGAGCACTTCCAGGGTTGGGGCGTGCCAGTGTCCATGTCCACACCTTCCCTGTTCCTTGTTCTCCCCTCCCTCCTCGTTAGAGCTCCATCACTGCTGCCCTGCAGCCAAAAGCATTTTCCAGCCCGGGGCTCCTCTGGGAAGCAGTGCCTGCTCCCGGGGGAAGGGAGGCTGGAAAACAGCCATGGTAATTTGTTTGTGCAGCCTCCTTCTTTTAAGCTTTATCTTTTCAATTACAAGTTGTAATAAAACCGATTTTCCAGTTTCTCCCATGTCTCCCAGGGGAACTGGGTGAGGATGAGGGACCAGCACTGAGTTCGATGGGACCAGGGTGAGAAATGGCTTCTCTGCACTTGTACCACAGCACCTACCTGATAACAAAGTGACAAATAACTGTTATTTTTCAGAGGAGAATAGAATAAAAATGTAGTTTTTCCCTGTCTGGGACATTTCTCAGAGGGATGATGTGACTCTGTCCCTTGTGAATGGTCGGGAGCTGAACGGTTCCTGTGTTAGACAGAGCCCTTTCTCACTGCTGGATGCAGGCACATCCCTCTTTTCCCTCTTCTCCCCATAGCTTGGATCCAAACCTTGCACAGGGTGGGATAATACCAACTAAGGAGCTCATTCTTCCCCTGGGCTGAGGTGTCCTTTGGGGGAATTGGCCTTTCCTCCATCCATGCCCGGAAGACCAAAGCAACCTCTTGACCCGGGGCATTTTCTGTTAGATGAGGAATTATCTTGTTTTTACAGTTTCCTGTAAGTTAAAGGACATTTAAAGCATAATATTTTCAATACCAGGTATTTTTTAGAAAGTTAACTGGTATTTTCAAATTCAGAAAAGAAAACTCATTAAATCAATGAAGGTCAACTCTGTCCAATTGATATTTAAGTTTAATAAGTCACGAAAAAGTCTTGGAGAATTCAATGTCATCTTCAAACAACCCAATATTCTAATCAGGCAGATGCTTAAAAACTGTCTGTAAAATCCTGATCCCTTCCACTCGTGCTTTCTGTCAGCTGTCAGAGGAAGGAGTAGGAGGTCATGCATAAAAGTATCTGTGAATCCTGTCAGATCCATTATGAATGCCAGCCCTGCAAGGAGTGACAGGAACCAGGATCTTTCTCAAGCTGGCAACAGGTTTTCTGAAAGGATAATTGATTATTTCTGATGGTTTCCATTAATGAGCCTGCTGTGCTGGCAGAGCCACGCAGCCCATAAAACTCCTTGGAATGGGTGGGAATATCTTAAAAAAAAACCATTCTCTGTCACGTAGCAATTCCCAGCAGTGAGAGATTCTGCACTGCAATGATTTCCTTTGTACCAACGCAGACGTATTTGCAAAATGTCCAGGTTCTTGAGTTTCCTTATGAATGTTTGACGCTGAGTTTCCTGGGCACAATTCCAAGATTTAACTCAAAGGAAAGGGAAGTGGAACCTCTGTGCTCTCAGCTTTGGTGAGAATACATTTAGGCAAATCTCTAAGGAAGCTCTGCCGCTGACTTGCACAACCTTATTTATTATTGAATAAGATGGGACCTGTTTATTCACCCCAGCAGTGATCTCTATTTCCACCTTGGAGCTACAACAGAAATTAAATGCTGCAGTCTGACCTGTGCAGCAGGCTGGAAAGGGAAAGAGGAGCTGCAAAAACCTCTGGACAACATTTATCCTTCCCACCTGCACCTTCCGGCCCTTCTTTCGAGTCAAAGAACCCACAGGCAGCCAGGGAGCTTTGCCTGGAGCTCCTGCTGAACTTGCTGGGCTCAGTAATTTTGTGGGAAAATGGTGCATTTCCTCTGGGATATCAGAAACAACAGATGATTTCCCAGGCGCTCAGCAGAGCCGACTTGTTGGGGTGTGGATGTCACATTTTGTGTCTGATGCTGCCTGGAGATTTCACTCACAGGAACCGATGTGAGAATCCCAAATATGCAGTGGCTGCTGCATTCCCAGGGAGACCTGAGTGGAGTTTGGTGATACAGACGTGCTCCTGAACACTTTGCTTTTGTGGTTCATCAGTGGTGGGTGGGTGGTTTTTTGTTGTTTTGTTTGGTTGTGTCTTTTTTTTCAATTATTTTTAAATTCAGCTATTTTTTCAAGATAAAAACTTCGTCTTTCCTCATGTCTCACACATTTTTCTCAGCCTTAAACATCAAAGCCAAGCTGCATGGGGGTCTGAGCAACCTGGTTTAGTGGAAGGTGTCCCTGCCCATGGCAGGGGGTGAAATGAGATGATCCCCAATGTGCCTTCCAACCTGAACCATTCTGTGATTCTATGGTTAAATGCCTTATTACAGCTGTACAAAATTAACTGCATGAGCAAAGGGAGCAGAAGGTCTTTTATGGCTCCTGTTTAAGGCTAAGCATGTCAAGAATCCCATTTAGAGCAGCTGTGATGGAGCACAGAGGTGAGTTCCCCAGTTCAGAAATGCACAGGGCCCTGTCCCTATTCCTCAGGACTCAGGTGGGGCATTAAATGTGGGCACACAAAACATTTTGGGTCCAAGAACAGACATAAATAGGGTGGGTAAGAGGTAATGCTTGTTCTGTATAAGCTTTTGTGGTGTTTGGTGGTTTTTTCCTTGTCTTTCTGTCCTGATTTTCACTACAGTAATTTAAGGAGTGTGGCATTTCTGGTCACTACAAATAACACAGCAGGCAAGCAAGGAACTGTCCACGAGCTCAAAGCAATCCACAGTGGAATTGTCCATAGTCCTGGCACTGCAGACTTACCTCCAGGGCAGAACCTGGAGGGACTGGTACTCCTTCTGATTCTGAGCTCTTGGAGTTTTGGTTTGGGTGGGAATCTGGGAATTAATACACTGTGGGAAAGCAAGTAAAAACAGCCAGTGCTTTCTCTTTGTGAATCACTTCACAGCCTAGATGACGTGTATACAAATATATATATACACACACATACACACATTTTTATCTATATATATATTCCTTCTTTCCTGATCCTTCAGCCACACATATGGAAGCCCTTTCCTCTCCAGAAAAAGACTGAAATACACAGCACATGAGGTAAAAGTGTCTCAGAGAGTCAGAGCACACACACAGCTCCTGTGCTGTTCAGAGTGAGGAAGACTGGGTACGACTTTTTGTACAAACTCCTTCTGTGTTTGGTTTCTCTGCATCAGCAGCTTGTGATTATTTTTATCCTGGTGTTGGTATTTACTTTTTATTCCCTATGGGCACATCTGGACAAGATGTGGGAGCTGATAGTACAACAGCAATCTACTTCCAGGACCCTGGTAGAAGGAGTTTTTCATTACAGTGCCTGAGCAGCTGTGACATGAAGCAAAAAGGCACTTTCTGTGGTACAGCACCCGAGCTTGTTGCTATCATGCAATTGCATAGATCTTGATTTCAGACTCAGCAGATTGCTGATTCCACAAAACAAACCAAGGATGATATTTTATAGCCAATTTAAGCATCAGGGCATAAAATTTCATAGCTCTGCCCATATGGAGATAACCATTTCTCCCCAGGTGTGTCCTGAGTCTGTCAGGGGATGCTCACTTGGGTTTGGCTGTGACTTGAAGAACCTGCTAAGAGCTCTCCATTAGTTGTGATTTAGGTCCATTTGGACCATTTCTTCCCTTTACTTACGATTTTCTCATCATCTGTCTTTTCTTTTCTTCTCTTTCCTCCTGTCCCGTCCCTCCCCTCCCTGTCACTGCCCCTCTCTCCCTCAGAGCTCTCCATCAGCCTCCTTGCAGTGATAGTCATTGTGTGTGGCCTGGCCTTGGTGGCAGTGTTTGTGTTTCTCTTTTGGAAGCTGTGCTGGGTTCCCTGGAGGAACAAGGCCCTTTCCTCTCACCTGGCCGTGCTGCACAGCGAGGCAGGCCACAAGGACAGCATGGCAGACAAGCTCAAGGACACGGGGGCCATCAGCTTCCTGGAGGCGGCGGTGAAGATCAGCCACACATCCCCAGACATCCCTGCAGAGGTCCAGATGTCCATGAAGGATCACATCATGCGGCGCACGCGGATCCAGAGGCAAACCACGGAGCCGGCATCTTCCACCAGGTCAGGGTTGGGATGGGATGCTCAGCCTGGAGCAGAGGGGCCTGAGGTTGGAGCCCACCAGGGGCTGCGGCTTCCTCTGGAGGGGCAGCTCCGATCTCTGCTCTATGGGACAGGGACAGGCACCAGGGAATGGCTGGAGCTGTGTCAGGGGAGGTTTAGGTTGGATGTCAGGGAAAGGTTCTTCCCCCAGAGGGTGCTGGGCACTGAACAGGCTCCCCAGGGAATGGGCACGGCCCCAGGGCTGCCAGAGCTCCAGGAGCTCAAGGACAACGCTCCCAGGCACAGGGTGGGATTGTTGGGATGTCTGTGCAGGGCCGGGAGTTGGGCTGGATGACCCCTGTGGGTCCTGTCCAGCTCAGGATATTCTGTGATTCCATGATTCTACTGGGCAGGAATGAGGTGCTCAGCAGGGATGAGGTGTTCAGCAGGGACACCACTGCAGCTGGAGAGGTGGGAGGATTGGTGAATGGAGCCAGAGGTTCAGATACCATCAGAAAGACTAAAGAAAGCACCTACATACTGGATTACTGTTCAAAGATTGGCCATTAAACAATGAACGTGTTAAGGCTGACTTACCGTGGCCCTTTTAAAAAATCAGGGATTCAAGCCCTGTTACTGTGACTTGACCTCATTGTGTCAAGTCACCCGCACGCTTTGGCCACTTTAATTTTGTTCCAACATGAGAGGCAGGCTGAAGTATCAATGATGTACCCTGTCAGGCAGAATTAGACCTTTTGGCTCTCTCTCGCTGTTGTGGCTCCTGGCAGAAACAATTAGATCAGCACAATTGATGGATCACTCACTGCACAAGCTCAGAACCAGCTGCGCTCGGTGCCTGTGCTCAGCCAGGGACAGAGGCATCAGCATCATCCTCAGGAAGTCAGGGAAAGGCTGTGTGAACCTTGGGACACCTTCTTGGTGTGAATACTGAGGAGAGATTTAGATTAGATGTCAGCAAGGAGTTATTCACCTGGAGTGTGGTGAGGCCCTGGCACAGGGTGCCCAAAGAAGCTGCAGCTGCCCCATCCCTGGAAGTGTCCAAGGCCAGGCTGGACGGGGCTTGGAGCAACCTGGGATAGTGGGAGGTGTCCCTGTCCATATTAGGAGCTGGAATGTGATGAACTTGAAGATCCCTTCCAACACAAACCATCCTGTGATCCTGTGAAATGTGGTATCTCTCCTTGACACAGAAGGCGGTGAAGTGGGGACAGGAAGGAGGGACGGCAGGGCCCTGGCTGTGCCCCAGCACTTCTGTTTGCTTCACCGTGCCCAGGATGTGCACAGAGGGTGACAGCGAAATCAGACACTGCTCAGAAAATTGGCTGCACTTTTGCAGGATTAGTGAGCAGTGCTCACAGCCCCCTGTCTGAAGCAGCCTGAGTTAGGTCAGCACGGTGCCACCTGCGTTTGTGCCACACTCTCTTTTGTTTACCCACACTGCTTTTTGGACAGCTGATTCCCTCTCTGCATGCACCCACTCCTTCTGCTTTTATTACACCTTTCCAACAGAGGAGAAAAAAACCCTCAGCCTGCCTGAATTAGGACAAACAAAGTGGGACTTGGCTGTACGTGGGCAGGTTTCAAACACACTTTCTTCTTGGCAGGTTCCTCTGATTCACAGCCTGGCCTAACCCTGTCCAAAATACCTCTGAGGAACCTGCCAAGGTCTCCAAGCACCACATATCACTGAACGCTAATGCTCTGGCTGTAGAGTTCTTAGTTTGGTTAAATAACTCTGTACACTGCTCTTGTAAACACCAGATAATCTGAAATAATGCCATGAGTCCACAGAAAGCTTTTATGCTTTGCTTAGATAAAGCTTTGCTTACATACAGCTTGTGCTGGAGGAGAGCTCAAGGCAAGAGAGGCTTCCTGACGAGGCTGAGCCTTCCTCCCTGTCAACAATTATCTATCAGTTTCTGATGAGTCTGTTGGAAAAGCCTGGAAGCAGCAATATCCAGCAAAGCCAGGCTGGACAGGGCTTGGAGCAACCTGGTCTAGTGGAAGGTGGCCCTGAGATGAGCTTTAAGGTCCCTTTCAACCCAAACCATTCTATGGTTCTAGGAACAAAGCTTCACCTTCTGGAATGGTCATGGTTCTCTCACAAAAAGAAAAAAACAAAAAAAATAGGGGTTTTTTTGTCTGAGGGAGCTTAGTGCCAGTATTTTGGAAGTGTAGGGACTGAGGGTGGGAAAAGTCTCCACATTGTGCTCTGTGATTTGGTTAAGGAGCTGTTGGGACCCATCTGTTCAACTGTGGGCTGTGTCTTGTGCAACAGGCGAAAAAATACAGCTTGTGGCAAATCCTCTGGAATTTAAGAAATGGTTGGACTGGTTCCTTCAGGGTTTTTGGAGGTGTTCCCTTCCCCTCTGTTCATCTCCATAACATACATGGCTTCTGGGCAGAGGTCAGGAGCACATTTGGAACTCATTCCTGTTCTCTCTTGCTTTCCGAGCTCAGTAATCCAGGGGAGAAAAAGGAGAGAATGATCCTTAGAAACCCATACAGCTGTTGTGTGTCCCTCCTGCAGGCACATCTCCTTCAAAAGGCACCTCCCCCGGCAGATGCATGTGTCCAGCATGGACTATGGCCTGGACCCTCCGGCCGTGGCCGAGCAGCCGACCAGCATTGGCCGCATCAAGCCTGAGCTCTACAAACAAAAGACTGTGGACACCGAGGACCCCAAGAAAGAGGCGGAGAAAACCTGCGGGAAAATCAACTTCACCCTCAAGTACGACTACGAGAACGAGACGCTGACTGTCCGGATTCTCAGGGCTTTTGACTTGCCAGCCAAAGACTTCTGCGGCAGCTCGGACCCCTACGTGAAGATCTACCTCCTGCCCGACCGCAAGCGCAAGTTCCAGACGCGAGTCCACAGGAAGACCCTGAACCCCACCTTCGACGAGTCCTTCCACTTCCCCGTGCCCCATGAGGAGCTGGCGAGCAGGAAGCTCCACCTGAGCGTCTTTGACTTTGACAGGTTCTCCAGGCACGACATGATAGGAGAAGTGATCCTGGAGAACCTGTTCGAGGACTCGGACCTTTCCCGGGAGACTTCCATCTGGAGGGACATTCAGTACGCCACAACGGTGAGTACCTGCTGGGGAGGGCTGGGATTCTCCTTGGCTGGATTTTCCAGAGGGATAAGTCCTTTCTGACTCCCAGCTGATGGGTTTCTTGCCTCCCATTAGCCCTGGGGACCCGCAGCCATGGCACAGTTCTCTGCCATGTGCACATGATAACAGTAAGGAAGAGCTCAGGGCAGCCAGTACCAGCACGTTGGTGCTGAGAGATGTTGGATGTGCTGCTGGCAACTCTTCCAGAATTGGATTTGGGTCTTTTGGTAGTTCTGATGAATTCCCTCTGAAAGAGAAGCCAAGCCCCAGAGAGGAGCAGTCCCAGACCTTTCCATGTCACAGGGAGCTGGCAGGAGAAGCCAAGTGCTCACATCGATCACCGAGTGCAGAGCAATGACATTAACCTCTCCATAATAGCTGTCTGCTCCTCCACTGCCCTCCCAGGAGGATCTGCCTGGTTCTGAGGGCAGATGAACGATTGAACTGCTTTGCAGCTGGACACCAAATCAGCCACTGTCATTGTCATTTCACATTGTTATTTCTGAAACTGAAATATGAGACATCCCCACCCCTGTGGCTGAAAGCGTGGGCCCTCTCACATCTTTCCTGGTGATTGGCAGAACGCCACAACTTGCAAAAATCTGTCCTGCAGCTTCCCTCATAGCTCATCTCATACCTTTTCTCTCCTGCTTTCTCTGCTGAGGAGGGAAGTGTCAAACATAAATATTTATTGTGGCCAGAAGTGCCAGGAGACATTTGCTTTGTAACTCTGCAGCTTTTTTCTCAGCACTGTGTTCCTCCCCAGTCGTACCCCTTGGTGACTTCCATCAGTGCTTGTTTTTTCACTGCAGTGTGTTCAGGACTTTCTGAAAGCTCCGTGAGGTCCGACAGGAGTGCACAGCCCTGTGTCCTGTGCTGCTGTGCCCGACAGGGACAGGGTCCCAGGGCACCCCAGGGAACACGGCGGGCACACGGCACCTTAGCCCTGGGCTGGAGCTGTCCTGAGAGGGCACAGAGAGCTTTTGCCCTGCCAGTCTGAGGACACAGAGATAGATGTGGTGCCTGCCAGGCACCCTGGGGCAGCACTGGGGGCGTGCTGGGAGCTGCTGCTGTGTTGCCTTTTGAGCATCTTGGCTGGAAGTGCTGTGGGAAGGAGGCGCAGGATCAGCCATGAGGAAAGCGAGCGGTGTGAGTTAGCAGGGAGCTCACAGCTCCTGGCTCCCAACCCACGAACAGCCACAGCTCTTGTGATTGATGGATGGTAATGAAAGGAAAAACGCTGGCAGAGAGGCAAGCAGGCACCAGGCACATCCATTCACCCAGAGAGGGGCTGCTGGAAGGGGAACAAGGTGCAGAAGATGTGCTTGTGCCTCCTGGAGGAATCTCCCCTTTGTTTCTGCAAGGAATAGCGGATGTTCTCCTGGCTAACTCAACTAATCTAATGGGGGAAACCCCACAAAAATGGGTGGAGGTACACCAGCAGAGGGGTTGTTGAGGGAAAAGCCTCCAAGGAAAGTGTGAGAGGAGCAGAGCCAACATCATACCCAAGAGAAGCTGTGCAGCATCCCTGCAGAGCTGCCATGGACACGTTTTCCTCCATTCCCTCATTCTCTCCGTGCCATTCTTATGGAATGGGCTGATCCTGGTGCATCTCAGCCAGCTGTAGCACACCCAAGGACGTTTCTGTTTAATCAGAATTGAGAAGGGTAAATACAGTTTTCACAAAACCCAGAGAAAGCTCTGGGTGCCTAATAATGCATGAGATCAATCGTGTGGGTAAGAGGATGGGAACACACTTATGCAATGATCTGGTCAAACAGCCAGCACTCAGCCACTTAATTAATGACTGTACAGCTTGTGAATCGGTGAAATATTTTAGGTTTCAAGGGTTGCAAATGTTATTGATTCAGAGCTTCCATTATTTCCTAAAAGGTACTGATATGAATTTTGGAAATGTCCCAATGTCTATAATCTGCAAGAAAATAATGGACCCACAGGACACGCTTTGCTCCCTTGTATTTATGGTTGCAAAGAAAAATCTCTTGACCTGATACAATGAGGTCAAAGAACAATTTATGTTCATTTTATACCCAGAACGGGTCTTCTCAGTGCAAGGAGAGGAATAGAAGATGAGATGATGTCCAGAGGGTGCTGTCACCATCTCACACAGGGCTGCTCTCTTCTGACATCTCGTCCAGGGTTTCCTGCTCTCGTCCCTCCCAAACCAACTAAGAACAAAGAATGAATGAAAGAACAGACCCAATCAAGATTTTACATAATATTCATTAGTATTCTGCACACCTAAATGGAATAAAGATTTAATCTTTGCCTTACCTGAGAACGAGCAGGAAATAATCTGGCAAAAACCTCATCCATCAACAAGATCTATTCCCCTAACACTTAGCAAAGCTTTAAGTGCATTTACTTGTCTTTCTAATTCCATCACTCTACTACTAACAGCTACAATCTCTTTTCAGCAGATCATTATATCACATTGAAAGGAATCAAACACACTCTTTCTGAAAATAAATGGGTTGTTTGTTCTACAGATGTGGGATCTGTATGTAGAAAATAAGATTTTTTTTTTTTAATCCATTTTTAGAAGGTGTTTGGAAATTTTTCTGCTGACTTCAGATAATGACGCTTTCTAGTTTAAATATGACATTTGGTTTGTTTATTTTCCCCTGATTTCCCCTGGGTAAGGCAATGATGGAAAGGGCTTTTAGGAGGTGCAATCGATAAAGCTGCAGGTACAGGAGGTGCTAAGAGGGAACGTATAAAAGTTATTTGGTGGGGCACTAACAGAGTAAATTGTGTTGGCCTCTGTGCAATCCAAAAGTACCAAACATTTCTGAGTGCCATCTGCTGGTTAATTCACCATTTGTACTCACACACACACAGCCCCACACTGTGCCAGCTCCTCCAAGGCATCTCAGAGGGGTTGGTGGTCCAAATGACAGAAAATGCATCACAAACTAAAAGTTCAGTTCCCATGAAATGGGGCCCTTCATGGCTGCCTTCTGGTTTAAAGCTGTGACTCCCCAGTTTTAACTACCCGGAAATTTGTGTTCAGCTTCAGATAAATCCACCGTGTTACTCCAAGATGTTTTCATTTCATGCAGAAGTGTTGGGCATTGTCAAACTCATAAACCCCTATCACTTAATTCATCCCTGCCCAGGCCAGGGTGCTGGAACTAGATTATATTTAAGGTCTCTTGCAACCCAAACTGCTCTGTGATGTTATGAATTGATGGCCCTGGCTGTAGCAGAAAGATTCTGAGGAGTTTGTTGCAGTGCACAGCCAGAGAACACAGCACCACAGCGTGCCAGGGGCTCACCTTGCTGTCATCTCACTGTGTTTGTGTCACATTCCTCCTCCTGAGGAGCCAGGCATTGGTGTCACACACTGGGCACTAGAGATAAATACTGCACATTCAAATAGAACTTGGCACTCATGTCATTTCCTTACTGCATTGATTCGGTGTGAGCTGTCCCATCTCTGGTGTGTGAGCAGTGGGGCAGGAGTGCATCAGCTGTGCATTATCTGTGTGTCAGCTGTGGTGTTGCAATAGGAAGAACAAACTCCACTGAGGCAGAGGACTATTGTCCTCATATTTAAATATGATGTGAAGCTGTGATGTATTTTTCCTGTTCCTTGTACTCATTTTTAGCCAAAAAATACTGGGGTGCACTGGAAGCACCACCATAAATTGTCCTTCACTTCAGATGGCAGAAGAGAGAAAAATGCTGTGGTGGAGGAGGAGGCAGCCTGGCTGGTTCTGCACATTTCCAATAAAATGTGTTCTCTGTTTTATTGAAGGAAAGCGTGGACCTGGGCGAGATCATGTTTTCCCTTTGTTATTTGCCAACTGCAGGTCGCCTCACCTTAACTGTCATTAAATGCAGGAATCTCAAAGCTATGGACATCACTGGTTACTCAGGTGGGTGTTTGGTGGCTGAGGAGGACCCTGTTGCATCCACATTTCCTCAGAGGATGGTGGGTGTACATTTCTCAAAGCCAAGGCAGTGCTACCACAGAAACACCTGAAAAAGCTCTGTCTGTAATTTAAGTACGAACAAAATGTTTAAAGTAGAATTGTCTTTTAAATCCACTCACAAGGGGAGGATCTAGGCAAGGTGACTGTATAGAGGAATACACAATTAATGGAGACTGCCAGTGGTTTCCCATCCCACTGGAGGGTTTGCATGCCCAGGGCTCTGATCCATCTCTGGGTTGGACACTCAGACCTGTTGCAGTCCTCTGTGAGTGGGGTGTTTTCCACCAGACAACCCTCTATAGCCAGAATCAATCATTTTCACCCCAAAATCAGGAAAGGATCATGAAAAACCTGGGTAAATCCCAGTGGAATGTGCATTCCTCTGTCCAGTGGCCAGTAGTCAAACATAGGGATCACAGTCACCTGAAGGCTGTTTGCATTTGCAGTTTCAAAGAGCTGACTTGCAAATTCAGCATGCACAGATTCTGGTTTTCATCACAAAAAGCAGTTTCTTTTCAAGAGATCAACATCAGAGAATTTGAATTTCATTGTACAAAAGGCAGTAACAACAGAGACCTTTGCAGAAAGTGTTCCTGCTCAGCTGGAGCTTAATGCCATATGAAATGTCTGAGAATTGAGACTTCAGGTGAAGTCAGCTCAGCCTTTCTGCAATAATAATGCAGTGCTGGTTCTCTGGTGCCTGAACCTCAGGTCACCACCCACACCAGCATCAGAAATGATGGGTTCAACTGGTGTGCAGAAAAACCTTTTTCTAAAAGTCCATTTGAGGAGTGCTTCTGGCTCCTGGGAACTCACAGCCCATCCTCTGATAAAGCTGTTTTTATACTGCAAAGGTAACGAAATAAAACTCCATAAACAGGTCCTCTCCTGTCTCTTCCTCCCTAGATCCATATGTCAAAGTGTCTTTGCTCTGTGACGGGCGAAGGCTGAAAAAGAAGAAAACCACCATAAAGAAAAACACACTTAATCCCACCTACAATGAAGCAATAATCTTTGACATTCCTCCAGAGAACATGGATCAAGTCAGTCTGCTTATCTCCGTCATGGATTATGATCGGTAGGTGGGAGGCTCTGGAGAGCTGGAGGGGAGAGCATCCCGTTGGGTGCAGATTTTCCTGCTCATTTGCCATTTTCCACAGTGCTTTCCACTAGTGTTTCCAGTGTTTTTGATGGCAGAACTCTGGTATCAACCTGTCTCTGGTGATTTATTGCTACAGTGTCACAAATATTTATGGTTATGGAAAATTAGCTGCTGGAACAGCGAGTTTGGTAAGGCTGGTCCTTGCTTTATGGCATTTTCTTGAGCAAGTGGCTTGTTCCCCTTGGTTATTTACTTGTCCTGCAACTCATTTTAGAAAGCAAATAATGTCAGTGAGCAGGACTGGGCGTATGAATTACCCATTACTGAGCTTGGGGTGGTTCTTGCAGTACAGCACTGCACACACCTCCTTCCAGACCCCGTCTCTGGACTGACCTGCACTTGAAACAATTTTAAAACTGATGTAATTATTTGAGGTGATGGCAGTGCTGGGGCAGAGACGACAGCCCGGGTTCCCCAGCAGCAGGGCCCAAGCCTCGGCCAGGTTTGGGCAGCCTGAGCGAGGGCTGATGGTGCTGCTTCTCTGTCGCTCCTCAGAGTGGGCCACAACGAGATCATCGGGGTCTGTCGCGTGGGGGTCAACGCCGAGGGGCTGGGCAGAGACCACTGGAACGAGATGCTGGCCTACCCCCGCAAGCCCATCGCCCACTGGCACCCCTTGGTGGAGGTGAAGAAGTCCTTCAAAGAGGTCTGTGGGGTCATCCTGTCCTTTCAGTGCCTGTGCTGTGCGAGAGTGGGCTGGTTCCAGGCTTTCAGAGAGCTTCTGCTCTCACTTGGGGTTTTCTGAGCAGAGCTGAGGGAATTTTCTCACCAGAAATGAACTCTAGAAAACAAGCATTTCTGTATTGCCTCGAAATAGCTCCTTGAGCAAGCAAGAATGAGAAGAACTGTATTTACAGATGTGACTGTTACATTTGGGGGTTTTTTTTCTTTTCTTTTTTTTCTTTTTTTTCATTTTTAAATTAGAGATTGAGAGCAGTAAGGAAAGAGAATGCTGCTCTGATTGCAGAACAAATTGTCCAGGGATATTGCCTATTTCAAGTTTCAATTTTTCATCCTAAAAGATTTTTCTGTTGACTCATCTCCGAGCCTTTGAGGGAGAATAAATAGAACAAATGTAATTGCTCTAAGCATCTCCAGAGAAAGAAATTGACTTGATGCAGCCCCAGATGATAAAATAGGGCTGAAATGCCTGGGTACCATTTCGACCATCTCTAGCATTTTCTTCCTCCTTGCACTCCAATTTCTCATGCTTCTATAGAGCTCTTTGGCTCTGCCTGATTTAGGTCAACATTTCTGGAGGAGAGAGATGTGGAAAAGGGCACACACCCTTTTGACACTTCGAGTGTGAGGAAAAAGCCAGCATTTGTGGTCAGTGATATGATAATAAAGGCAACAAAACCTCCCACTGTACCTGGGCTAAGGAGGTATTTTCCCTCAAAGCCACAGAATAAGTACTTAACTAAAAGAATCTCATTTTCCCCTTGAAGTTCAGATCCCGAGCTGCCCTGAAAGCCAGATACTGGGCTTGGTGAGCCTCCACAGCCGTGTGAATTAGTGCATCAACCCCGGTGTTTCTTTGGGATCTGCTCTTTCCTCTAACAAGGTGTGGGGAGGCCCTGGCACAGGTTGCCCAGAGAAGCTGTGGCTGCCCCATCCCTGGAAGTGTCCGAGGCCAGGCTGGACAGGGCTTGGAGCAACCTGGGATAGTGGGAGGTGTCCCTGCTCACGGCAGAGAGTTGGAACTGGATGATCTTTCAGTTCCCTTCCAACTCAAACCATTGTATGATTAGGGAGGCATTTTGTGCTCCGTGCTCCTGTCCCAGCCCAGGTCAATAACACACGTGGGAAAATCCAGCAATATTTTAGTTTAAGACACAGTGGAGATGGATATAGCAGATAATGGACACATGAAAATTCACCCTCACTTGTATGAGATGTTTCATGAGCTCACCTTGCACCACTGGGAATCACCACAGGGATAAGCTGTGCAGAACTGGGGTGAGCCTAAGCAGAGTTAAACCAAGGTGCACTTCATGCAGAGTGCTAACTTTGCCTTTGGGTGCTGAGCAGCACCAGGATTTCATTCACCTTCTGCTGAAACCCTGGGCATGAGCCATGTCTGGGCAAGCTCCATGTGTCACCTCCCACTGCCACGGGGAGCTGGGGAACAGCAGCAGCAGGGTTTCAGCATAAATGGGGTGTGATCTATCATTTGATCTGTCAGCTCAAGGTTTATAGCATCTGTGACACCTCACAGTGTGACACCATGGCTGACCCAGGGGCAGGAGCTCCTTCTCCAGGTTGCAATCTTTATGGCTTTACTACACTATTTTTCAGATGCAGGTGGGGTTTTGAAAGGAAAAACTCCTGTGAAGTTTTGAAAATCACAAGGAAAAAAAAAAAAGACATTATTGTTACAATGAAACTTGGAGAAACCCAGGCAGACATATAAAATGACTCACCTTCTAAAATATACTTTGAGCCCCCAAGACTTTGGAAAAAAACTGAGTGAATCATTTCACCCCCCAGTGCACAGGTCAGGAGCTCTGCTTAAAAGGAAAGAAAAAACCCTCTGATCATCTGTTCTGGTATTTCTGCCACAAACTGGTGCACAGAGCCAGCAAGCAAATGGTCCCTGTATTTATTTGCCCTTTTAGGTTTTAGCACTGCTGTCTGCAAATCCCCAGTGCAGCCTTAAAAAAAAAAAAACAGAAAAGGCACAAGTTCCTGGAGAGAAATTAATGGGAAATGGTATTTGTTGGTTACAAGTCATTGCATCATCTTTTCCATGTTGTGTCTGGGCATTTTTGAAAAGAAATTTGGGCTCTTGGTCCTGTACCCTCAGCTCTGGGTCCCTGTGCAGGCTGCTCCCTCCATCCAGGCTCCACGGGCTGCTGGCTCCCTGTCCATCTGCCCTGACTGTGGATGCTGGGGAGAACTGCTGGCCCTCCATCCCTTCTTCACCCTTTGTGGGGTTGAACTCAGGCTGTGCTGCATCCTGAGCCATCATCTTCATCTTCATCATCTTCATCTTTACTTTCACGCGCATTTGTGCCAGGCAGCAGCAAATGGAGCGTTTGCTTTCCAGTTGATCCCCATGAAGGTCTCTGTGTGCTCTAACCATTATTAACAGCCTCTGACTCCATCAGAGTCTTCCCTGATTGAGTGCTTGACCTCAAGCCCAAGGCGAGGAAGCCGGGATTGAATCATCTCTTTGATGTCTAAATGCAGGGATGGATGGCTGGAGCTGTTTGCCCGGGGACACAGAGCTGCTCCGTGGTTGGGTGTCCCAGCCCCTCCCCACCACTCAGGGAGAAGAAAAGTGTGGGAATGTGGAATTTCTTTGCTAACCAACATGTGTACTGCCCTGCCTGGGGCGCCCTGGAAAAGCTCCGGCCAAGAGGAGCTTCCACCACATTTTGACTCCAGCTCAGGATCACAGTTTCGGATGAATTTACCAGGAAAAGTGTCACCAGAGATGTGCTGCTCCAGGAGGATGGCCCAGCCCTGCTCCCCTTACCCTGCCACCGCAGGGAAGGACAGATGGACAAACGTGTCCATGGGGCTGCATGTCCTGGGCTGGGCCAGTGGCCTCCTCCTGTATTGTGGCCATGGTTCCTTGACCAGCACGAGGACCTGGGCAGCTCCAGCCTGTCCCAGCAGCCACAGTGCTGGGCTAACATGGCCCAACCCCTCATTTCTGTGCCAAAAGCAGGACTCAGGCCCTTCTTCCATGAGCTGGTGTCACTCCCCCTTCCCTTTCACTGCTGGAAAAGGCTCCAGAGAAAAGGGAAACGCTTCGGATGCACATCATGTCTTTGGTTGCTCCATATTTATCAACAGTGAATAACAAACCATAATGACTGCACTTCTCTAATGACCATCATCGTTAAAGAGAGAACATGGAGAACATGTGCAAATGAATCATTAATTACAGGCTTTTAAGCACTATCCTCCTCACACAGATGTTCAGAAGGCGAGTTTCTGAGCAGAAAGGGAGAATCCCTCTTGCTGCTGCTTTGTGGGGTTATTCTGACAATAAATTCTTCCCCTCAGCACAGCTCGTTCCCAGTGCTCAGCCCCGAGGCCCTGCTGGCACCTGCTGTGGGCTCGGCCTCCCCAGCTGCTTCAGCCATCCCACCCACGCTCCTTCTGCACTCCTCCCCACACCCACCAGCCAGGTTAAGTCCTGAAAGAGAAACATAAAATTACATGTCGTTTTCCCAGGCTTTGAAGGGAACTTCTGAAACTGGGAATTTTCCCTGTTATCTGTGCGAGACAAGCTCCGGTATCGCAGGGCCGCATCATCAGCGCGATGCAAAATGGGCCTTTGATGTTGCCAAGTGCCTCTGACATTCAGCAGGGGAGCATTTATTTGTTTAAAACATTGCTCCAAATCAAAACTGATAACTCTGCTGAGAGCCAGGTCATGCCCATAATGAAGAATAACCATTTATTTATCTTTAAAGATAAGCTCTTGCAGACTTTTGGGCCTGTTTGACTTTGATTGAACTGCTCCCAGTTTCTGACTGTTAATTACACAATTCTGACTGTTAATTACACTTTTTCTAATTAAATGAAAGAAAAGTATCTCCAGTTTCCTCTCTGGTCATTTGGACCTACTCTTGGAAGAATTTCCATCACATTTTTGGAGTAGCAACCTTGTCACTGTCACTGCAGACAGCACAAGGCAAAGAGCAGGGGGAAGGCTCTGCCAAAATCCAATTTCTATTGTAATTTCTGCAATCTGTTGTTTCATTGGCAATTCTCATTAGGAGCTTGTATGCACATTATCAATTCAGTTGACATGAGAAACATAGAAGAAAGCGTTTTCTTACCTGTTTGGCAGGACAAGCTTCTCAGCTTCTTCATTCATTAACTTCTGCTCAGCCCTGATGAAATACATCCTGTTTAAGGCAAACCTGTGCAGTGAGTTACTTTACACTAACTGGTCTCTTCGGGGAAATAAATTTATCAAATTGGCCAAACTCTTAACCACTCCAGACCCAAGGAGCATCTGCAAGGGGCAGCTCAGCCTCCCTGTGAGCCATCCTCTAGTCTTCATTTGTGATGCCTTTGCCAAGGAAAGGGTGAAGTTTGGTTTCCCAAGCTAGTTTTCACCAAGAGAAATGAAATTCATACAAGCTTGAACATTAATATAAGCTGGAAAAGAGTTTCTGCTTGTGCAGGAGGAGAGGGAATTGATCCTGGTGGAGAATGAAGCTGTGGAAATTCTATGCCTCCCGCTGTCTCTGGGAGATGTCTATCATTTGTCACTGGAATTTAATAAAACAAGATGGTGAGATGGGCAAGTACTCAAAAGCTTCAGGAGTAATGGGTTTGAATTATAATAATAGCCCCCAAGGCAGATGACTAATAATTTATGATCCCTTAAGTATGGTGGAAAAAAAATGTTTGCTCCATCCACTGACTCTCTGATCTGATTTTCCCTTGAGAAATGTCTCCGGTGCTGTGGACAGAGCTGCTGTAGAGTAAAATTACCAGACTGGAAAGACTCAAGTACTTTTGAGATTAGACAGTATTTTTAAACTGAAAAGACAACGGCAATAAAGAAAGAAACAGCCGAAAGCTGAACTGAGAGCACTTTGTCTTCACAGCACATGCAGATATTGTTTATTTTCCCTTTTCTTTTTTGCGAGCAATCCTCACAATTGGGAATTGATTTACAAAGCAATAAAGTAAATTGTTCAGTAATTCCTCCTGAGTGGTTAAACACGGGTGTTCCTTAGGTTGGAACGTGTAGAGCAGATGAGAATACGGCGGGACAGGAGCTGGGCAGTGTGGTACTGGGATGGGATGGGAATTCTGTGGGAGAGGAGGCGGGCAATGTGATGCAAGGCTGGGAAGAACCCCAGATAATCTCTCCTGTTTGCTCAGACTTGTTCTCTCTTTCCTCCCGCAGTGGCACGGCCGGGCAGCGAGCTTCGACTCCCAGGGCTCCTGTCCCTCTCCCAAACCACCCCCCACGCCGTGATCCGGGGCAGGGCGAGGGAAATGGGACTAAACCAAGTTATTTTTGCACTTGGCCTACAGTCTCAGTGGTTGCTGAGGGGCGGTGGCAGCAGTGGGACTTTCCAGTCTAGTTGTTCCTGCGTAAGTAAAGGTAGAAACCCGTTTTGTGGTCAACTATGTTTTTGTCCAATATGTCTCCCAAGGTGGTGTTATTTTTGTGGCTTTTACTGTACGGATCTGTTTCCAGAGGGAGAAGGTGGAACTGAGACATGTGCTGGGAGTTTGGTCTGTAAAATAATGTGTAAAATAGTTTTTAGTGTGTATGTGGAGGCTGGAAAGGGGCGAGGATGTGTCTGCAGAGAGCAGGGGTGGCCAGAGAGGGGACAGCGGCCACCGGGAAAGCCGTGGCAGAAGATGGGAGGGACTCTTCCAACCTGCCAGCAGCTCCAACCCTGCAGAGCATTCCCAGGTTTGCTGTTCATGTAGAGGTGTCAATGAGCTCTTAGAAGTTTGTGCAGTGTGTATCCCATAACTCCTTTTGTCATATATAAAAATGCTGTGGATTCCTCAGGAGGGAAAACCTGGGGTTTTTTCCTCTGTATTTGAAGTCACCCCAGAGCTACTTGCATGAACAGTTTCTTCAGACCCCTTTGTAGCTGCTGCTCATCCCCCAGTGCATCCCCACGTGATCTGGAGTGGAGGGAACGGCGTTGCCACAAGTGGGATCCAGGAACAAAAGGGGGAAGATGTTACAGAAATAGGGGACGTCCCTGCATGACCATAAATCTGTATTTCTTCTATCATCCAAGTAATAGAGGGTGACCCAAGGGGGAAAGGGAAATACAGAGACATGACCAATATTACAAAAAGCTTCCAAACTTTTCTCTTGGACTGTCAGCACTTCCTTAAAGAATAAAGTTTTTAAGCCCAAACCCTGGAGGAAGGTCAAGTTCTGGAAAAAAATGAAGCTTTGCTGGTTCCTTGGCTGCAGAGGCCAAAAATGAAGTTAGAATATCCCAAGTACTGGCTTTGCTGCTAAATCAGCTGATCTTTATCAGCCAGCTGCGGATTTTGGACACTTTCTCATCCTGGATTTTTCTCTGAGTTAAGAAGTACATTAATGCTGTTTATTCCACCCTAATTAAATTAAGCAAAAGCAAATATTTTGGTTTCGAGGTAAAGTTTGCGAGCGAGGCAGCCGGTTCTCCTCCCCTCAGGTTGGCAGGACTGTGTTCATCAGCCACAATCCTCAGGTCAACTTCAGTTTCCATTTTCCTAAATGTCACCATGTCACCCTTGGCTGCACATCACGACTGGCAGAGAGGGGTGTTTGCATTGCTCCTGGCTAAGATGAATCCTTTGTTCAGTGAAGGGTAAACACATCATTTCTCATCACACCTTGTGTCTTAATTCTCTTTATGTGCCACACGCTGTAGAGGCAGAAACTCAATAAAATTATTTTATTTGTAAGTGCTGCCCTGCCTGGTGAAGTATTTCCTCTTGTGAAAGCAGTAATTGTGTGTTGTGTGATTTTGGATGGTTGCAGTGATAACAGTGGGTGCCATAAAACGTGATAATGACAGAGCCTGGCACGGTGTGGGGCTGGGCAAGGGCAGACGGTGTCATTTGGAGCAGACATGAGCTCTGCAGTTCCTGGTTGGGCTGGGACAGTCACACCATCCCTTGGGGAGCAGCTGAGCACCAGCTGCAGAAAAAAAAGTGTATTTCAAGCACATTGCTACAAAAAAGTGGTAAAACTGCATTAATTTCCCAGAACAGAGCATTCTGTGGGCTTCTGCTGAGGGACATGGGAGGACATCCTTTTAGAGACCTCCCTCCTTTCTGGGAATGTCCCATGTCTAATTATGGGAAAGAGTTTCTACCCATTACAACCAATTGACTGGTGGGTCACACACTGCCCACGAGCCCCTGAACCTTTCCCTGAGCAGGAGGAGCCTCAGAGGAGCAGGGCAATGAACTGGCAGTGCCTCTGGCAGGTTGGCAAACCAAGGAGCAAAACGTCCCCAGAAGAAGCCACAGCAGCCCCGGCTGATGGCACTTGACAATCACTAATTGCACCAACCCACTCAAATCCTTTTCTTCTTTAATCCCGGCTTTTTGGGTTTTGGCATTCTCTGTATAATCTCCATCTTTTATCCATTCTTCTTGTTATCGAGGATTTAGTCAAAACATACGTGGGGTTTGACACAAAGCTGCTATTTTTAATGCTTGCTTCACACAGATAATCAATTTTCACTCAATACTGGCTGTCACTTGCATTGCTGGAAAACTGGATCTCACGTTCGTGAAGAACACCCACGCCTGGGTGGCTCAACCCCCCTGCACTTCTATCCCAAATGCTGAGGTTTTGCCACATCCCTCAGCGAGGGGATGATCCACCCATTGTGTGTTTGTCATGGAGCAGCCACTCGGGGGGATTGGTCACACTCATGGAGATGAGCTCCACGTCCCAGTGCAAACAGCTCCCTTTCATCTGGGGAGGGATTAGAAGCCTGGGAAGGAGCTGAGCCTGGCACGAGTGCCATCCCGAGATTAGTTAAGTTGTTTTCTCGCTCCTCACTTTCCTACTCTCAAAAATATGATAGCAACTCATAGAGAAATTCCAATTATTTCCAAGCAAAATAAGGAGGGTCACCCCAGGGCCACGTCCCACAGGAGCGTTGGCCATCGTGGGGCTCCTTTGAAACTCACTGCAAAGGGGAGGAGGCTGCTGCAAGCAGCCACAAATGAATGGTTTGTTTTATTGAGTACTGCAAGCAAAATAAACACATGGAGCATTCCCAGACCTTCCTTTTACTTTTTCCCTCCTTTCTCTTCAGTTTTAGCCTCGCAGTCTCCAATTCCATAGAGGACTGGCTGGCTGCAGGAGGGGAGGAGACACTGAGGGGCCATGGAGTGACTGTTGGTTTAGTGCTGGAGACTCAGGGAGAAGGGAAATCCCACGGGTCCAGCTCATTGCAAGGGATCAGAGGGCTGGGAACTGTCCCAGCCATGAGCCCTCCCACCAACTGGAGAGCAGAGTCACTTGTATGTGAGAAAAACTGAAAAGTGTCCAGCAGAAAGTGAGTTTCACACATCAAATCCCAGAATGGTTTGGGTTGGAAGGGAACTTAAAGCCCATCCAGTCCCACCCCTGCCAGGGGCAGGGACACCTCCCACTATCCCAGGTAGCTCCAAGCCCTGTCCAACTTGGCCTTGGACACTTCCAGGGACGAGGCAGCCACAGCTGCTCTGGGCACCCTGTGCCAGGGCCTGCCCACCCTCCCAGGGAAGAATCCGTTCCCAGTATCAAGCCAGGGTGATATTCTCAATATTGGCTTCCCACTGATCACATTATTGTGTGATGGGGTTTTTTTCATACATCAGCAACACATTTGTTTGGCAAACAGGAGAATCTTGTCATAACAATTTATATTTAGTCTCCAAATGGGGCCTCTAATTGCTAATTACAGAACACTACTCACAGGTTGGCAGATCACACACACAGACAAAAAAAAAGGCCAGTGAGGAAGAAACAACTGGGGGTGTATAAGGGTTTAAGAAATAAACAAATGTGCTCTTTAATTATCTGAGGGGAAAAAACAGCAACTAAGAAATAAATTTAACCTCTGTATTGATGTTGGTGGGGTGTGCGTGTGTGTCACAGCCATCACAGGGACACTGGCTCCATGTCCCCACGGCTGGGGATAATTTCTGCAGGAAGTTTTTGGGAACAAGACTCACAAACCCCACCTAGATGCCAGGAGTGACTGAAAGATGGGGGTTCTGGGATTCTGGATCAAAAATCATCCAACTCTCTGTAGCCTCATGAGATGCTGGAAGCAGCAGAGAGAAGCAGGGACACACAGGACATTCCTGGGTCACTCCAAAGGGTGACTCGGTGGTGACAGACACAGGTTTGTGTGCACATGGGCAACTCCAGCTGCCCTGCACCCACCCTGGGCCCAGCTCTCTGGCAGGAGCAGCTTTGTGTGCTTTGTTTTCAGTTTTATTCTATTTCTTCCAAAACCTTTTATTTACAAGTAATTCTTGATTAGCCTGAAAAGAGCATGCAATCAATTGGCTCAATCCCAAACACATCCCAACCCTCCTTCAGTCTTTAGTGCAAGCAACGTCAGTTCAGATAATTTTGTCTTTGCTTGCAAGATAATAAATTAGACAGAAAATTATATATAGCTCATTGGAGAAAATTACAGCCCTGATCCTCGAGATCCTGATCTCAGTCCTCTGTTTGTTCTTCATTTTTACTACTTCTGTTATTTGCCCTCCTAATCATCTCCCTAATTAGGCAACCCCAGACTTCTCAATCTCATTTTGCCAGAGGTTTCCTCCCCCAGGGCCCTCATTGTTCTTCCTGCCATTAAGATTATCCATCAGTGCAGTTGTGCACTTATTTAAATGCCGGGTCAGGGATCTCATTTCTACTTCTAATGCATCACGCAAGGATGTTCTCCCCGGGACCACAAACCCTGCCTGTCATTTCCGTGGAGCCACAGCTCCTGGAGGAACAGACCCAGCTGCTGCTGAGGCACACGGGGCCGGGATGCTCATCCCAGCTCTGGACATCCTGGGTTATCCCTGCACGATGCAAGAGATGCCGGTTGGATTAGGACGACTGGGAATGGTTTCAAACTAAAGGAGCGTGGGTTTAGATTAGGTATTTGGGAGGAATTCTTCTGTGAGGCCCTGGCACAGGCTGCCCACAGAAGCTGTGGCTGCCCCATCCCTGGAAGTGTCCAAGGCCAGGTTGGATGGGGCTTGGAGCAACCTGGGATAGTGGGAGGTGTCAGAGTTGGAAATGGATGATTTTTAAGGTCTCTTCCAACCCAAACCATTCTGTAATTCCATGATTCATTTTGCAATAAAAGGTGACGCAGTTTGGTCTTTTGTTGGGGTGAGCATCACTCCAAAATCCACAGTCAGGAAGCCAAAGCTGCAGGTGAGCCTGGGAGAAGTGGAGTTTGTCTCCTCTTTGCAGATGCACAGACTTTGATATTCTGGATTTTTGTCCAAGAGCCAGAGGCATCCCAGTAGCTCTGCCTGGCTCCCAAATCCCTGCAGCCAGCCTTCAGCAGCAATGCTACTTAAACGTACAAGAAATGGGAATTTTTTCCTGGACTTTTCCCAAAATTAATTTGTAATTATATTTTGCAGCTTTATATATTTTTTTTAAAGACAGTGCGTTAGTCATGCAAATATAATTATACATCTTACATTCCCATGCCATTTTAAATTAAAAACATGGTATTTAAAGCACGTATATTTCAAAAATCCAATATAGGCCTCTATCAGAAATGCAGTTTATTAAAGATAATGAAGTACCTGGATGGGTCAAGGCAAACCCAGAGCAGGTTCCGTTGCCGTGGGAACAGCCGGCATCAAAGCCGAGTGCAGCCGTGGTAACCTGCAGCACCCGGAATAACAGGGAAAATACGATTAGGGGACAAAACCGCCCCAAACCCGAGCGGCATTTTCCTGTCCGTGGTGCCGGATCCCCGCGGTATTTCCTGGGGCTGGAGGAGCTGTCGGGAGCGGCCGAGCGGGGCTCCCGGTGCTGGACCCCCAAGGGCATCCCATGGGAATGGGGTGTGGGGCAGCCCGGGGGGTTTTGGGCACAGGACATCGGGCGCAGCCCAGGCAGGCAGGGAAACATCCCACAGCCAAGCGGAGACTGGGAAGTGGGACCCAGCCATCCAATTCGCACACGCAAATACTTTCTGGCTCGTTAATTGCTTCCAAAGTGGAAGATTTCTCCTAATCTCCCATTAGCAGCTGCACATCCCTCTCCATTTCAAATTGCCGCAGTTGAGGGTTTGTCGCTGTCAGGAGGGACAGAGTGGAGGAGCTGTAATTTTTTAATTAAGTCGCTTTGCCGGCGTTCCTCTTGGATGGCTTAGAGAAATGAAGGAGGACTTTGCTCATTGCTCTGCTGATTTCCTTGAGAGCACCCCACCCACCCGTCCAGCCCCTGCCGCGGGTGTCCCACCAGGTCTCCCTCCGCCATCCCGCTCTCTGCACCAGCCCACGGGGGTCACTGGTCCCACAGGGCCCTTCCCGGGCCACAGGACCCCGGTCCAGCGCGGGGCTGCAGCGTGAAAACCCCCTGGAGCACCTCTGCTCCAGAGGGAGCAGCTCCGGGCGCGGCTCCCACCTCCCGGGAATGAATTCATGTGGTGTTTCCTAGGTCGTGGTGGTTACAGAACGCAGGAGCACCTCCCTGCCTGTTGCATAAGCTCGGCTTTGCCTAATGACCCCTAATTGCTGCTCTGTGAGCTCTGCGGGGCTGCTCTGCCGCGTCCTCGCGGGGCTGCTCCTTCCGCAGGGCTGCACCCCCTGCTCCTTGCGTGGCGAGCAGTTTTCCCCTCCTTCCTCAGGCCAGCAGGATCCCCCAGCAGGGAGCATCCCGTGCGTGTGGAGGATCCTCCTGCTCAGGCTGCGCAGTGGGAGCATCTGGGGCGCCTCAGAACTGGTCAAGTGCCACCCTGGGAGTGCAGAGCCGGCTGTGTTGGGTTCTCCAGATGAAAGGGCTGGTGCTGGCCTGGATCAGGACCTTTCCAAGCTCATCCCTCCAGGAGGGCTGTGCTGCCCTGGGGTTCTCAGATGCTGCTGCCAGTCCCAAAACAAAAGTTCCTGGCAGCCGGAACGGAGCTGATGATGCAATTAAAATAATTATTTCCTAAGCCTGCATGTTTCTCCAGGCCTGTGGAAGTGGCTCTTGCCATGGAGGGGAGAATGGAAGAGCCAGCTCAGAACTGCCTGGTTTGCCAGCACACAGCTGAGCATCCCAGGGGATGATGACACTACACCCCAGCTGTGCAAAATTTCATGGGATTTATTGGTACTGATGTCTCTTGATTAAATTATATCCCTTTCTTCATTTATTCTCTAACAAGCTGAACATTTCAATTTCCGAGGCAAGCCCGAGTCAGGAATGGGAGGAGGTGGCAGCTGACACTGATATTGGAGGGGGCTCAGTTGGAAAGGAATCCTTCTCATTTAAACCCCTGATTTCCTGAAAACCTGCAGTCAGGGGAGAATTGACAATTTAGAGCCAAGCTGAGAGCTGCAATCTCCTGCAGGAGCCACTCACAAAGCCGAGTGTGGCTCCATGGCCTGAGTAGTGCCAAGAATCCACCAGATTGCAAGACTTGGAGCAATTTCATGTTAAAGGGGAATCATAGAATCATGGAATGGCTTGGGTTGGAAGGGACTTTAAAGATCATCTAGTTCCAGCCCCTCTGCCACGAGCAGGGAATCAGAATGAAAGCATTTTTCCTCCCCTGAGCAAATCCATGGAAGTGCTAATCTCTGCATCATTTTCATTGGCAAAGGTTAGGAGGTAATTTTGGAGAAATCCATTTATCTGAGCAATTAGCGAGTCAATAACACACTTCTGCATTTTATTAGAAAGAGAAAAATTGATAATTTCTGTTTGGTTTGACCCTGCCTCTGTAGCAGTGGCAGCAATTTTCCGGGATAATCCCAGTTACCATGGTTATATCTCCCTCCAGGTCCTCAGCCACCTGCAGCAGAAGGACACTCGAGCATGGGCAGAGCCAGGGGTGCTGTGCTGGGGGGGAACGGCTCCAACCCCCCAAATCCTGCATCCCTGTGTCACCCCAGTGCCCCAGACGTGGGTCCTGGAGTCCCTGGGCAGAGCCTGAACCACTCATCCTTCCCCAGCCAGTGGATGGAAAGTTCAGGAGGCCTGGGAACCCCAAATTTGCTACTTCATCCCAGCTGGGGATGAGGGATTTGGAGGCAAAGAGACAAAACTCTGTCTCATGTTTCCTGGAGCTGACTCACAATCCCTGAGCTGCAGCACTGGGAAAGAGATCCCAAACTCTCCTTTCCCACAGAGAGTCACTGCACCCCTCAGCACTTTTGCCTCAGGAAGAGGCATTAAAGGAGAAAATTCAGATCTATTCCAAAAAGGCACCAGGGAGTTGATTTTGAGAGGCAAGAAATTAAAGAACTGCTTAGCCGAATAGCTGAGCTGGTCTTTTTCTGTCCTCAGGAAACGACTTTGATATAATAGCATTAGTAATAATAACACCCCAAAGAAAATCCTGGTGAAATCACGTAGGCTGCAGGATGTGTGAAATCCCTGGCATGGGGTGAGCCGCCGGCGTGGGTCTTCCTCCTGTCAGCAAAATCCTTCTTGGATGGGATGGAGCCACGTTACCACAAATGGGAGCAGCACACTGAAAATAATCCATCTTGATCAAAGAACCAAAATAGCTGCAAAATCTGTTGGCAAATAAAACTGTCCAGAAAATACTGAAACTTGGTGCGTCACAAGCCACCGCTGCTCTGACAGGGCTGTGAGCTCCCAGTTTGAAGACTTTATTTTTATTCCTCCTGTCCAGAGGGAAGGAAGGAGCAGAAAACACTGGGAAAGGATGAGAGGAGCCTGGGCATCCCCAGGCTGGCTGGGGCAGGGGGATCCAGCTCTGCAGAGACATCTTTGTTCTGCAGAATTCATCTTTTAAAAAGAAATTTCAGTTTCTGTCCAGTACTTTTGGGAAGTTGCAGCACATCTCTGACAAAGGAAGGGGAGAGTGCAGGGGGTGTGAGTGCTCTGGGGGGGTTTGGGGGGCTGGAGAGGGGTGAGGGGAGCTCTGTGCCATGGAGGGATTAGGCAGGAGCTGGGTTTGGTGCCTGAGGAGGAACAGTGGGGCTGGGGGAGGTGGGGACAGGGTGAACCCAGCTGGGGCACCATGTGCTCCTCCTCAAATCTCAGCATCAGCACCAGCATCTCCCCCAGGCAGAGATGGCTCTGGATGACCCCCGGGGTTCTCCCCCCGCAGGACAGCTCCAGGTGAGGGACACACATCCAGGAAAGCCTCCCCGGCACCTCATGGTTCCCGTCCCTGCGCCCCCAGCCCCGGGGCCCTGCTGTCCCCAAAGCCACAAGGAGCCTGGCAGGTCCCCAGCCTCACTGACGACGCCAAAAATCAGAAATAACACAGAGCTGTGCAGCAGCGCACACTTCCAAATCCCTGTTACCTCGGAAGTTCCCACTTCCAGAAGAATGCTTTCCCTGTCAGGAGGCATTTCGGGTGAATTCGGGTTTGTTTATTCTACACTTTCTTTAAGAAATGCCCAGGACTGTAAGCGAGCTGCTGCCTCTCCGTGTCCCTCTTGGCACCACCGAGCTCATCCCTGGTGTCCTCCCACCTCTGCTGCGAATCCCCGGGGGGAGATTTCCTGCCTGCCTTTGCTGCCTCCCGACTCATGTGTGATGAGTTAGACCTCAGCCAGATGTTCCGTGGGCAGCAACACCTATTTGAAGCTAAAAGCCAGTGATTAGAGTTGCCAGCCAGCCATTAAGAAAGTATTAAATGGAGAATTATCCCCCTCTTCCTGTTTCAGTACAATGGAAGCTTCATAATACACTTGTTTAAGTTGCCTGGTTTTAATTTTAGTTCCCGAGTTTCTAATAGGACACGCGGAGCCATTTCACTTTATCAATAGCTCCTGTGAGCTGGAAAAGAGTCAGGGAGGGGAACAAAGTCAATATCCTTGAGGATTAGACAAAGGAGAAAAAATTAGCCCAAAGATCTCAGTCTCTCTTTCCCACTGATAACACAACTTCTCAATTTACTTGACCAGATTGCCTCGCAAAGAGGAATATTTTTCAAGAGGAGCAGAGATGAAAGGGATTATTACTTTGAGAGGCTCTTCTTTAAAGAGATAAAGAATTTGGCAATTAAAGCACAAGAAGCTGCAGACTCGCAGGGAAGGCTGGAGCAGCTCCATTAGCATATTTTCCACTAACTCCTCCTTTTGGAAAGGATGATCCCGCTGCCACTGCCCGGGGCCGGGCACCAGCCACCTCCTGCTGCAGCCCGGGGAGGGGGAACAGGAGCAATCCCGGCCCAGAGCCGCCTCCACCGGGGGCTGAACGGGACCAGGGGCAGGGAAGTGAGGAATGAAGGTTTTTCACAACCTTCTCTGGGGAGGAGGGTCTGACTGTCCGTGTTGGCCCCGGGTAACCTGCACAGGGCCAAACTGAAAGACCAGGGGAGTCTCTGCCACTGGTGACCTTGAGTCAAGGCTCAATTTTCCTAAAAATCTGTTCAGTGGGAACGGCTGGGAGGGCAGAGATGGGGCAGCTGGGGCTGGGGCAGTGCAGGGGAGCTGGGAGCAGCCACAAAAATCCACTTCCATGCAGGACAGAACCTTGCCAAGGTCGCTGTACCCCCTGAATCCCACTGGGGGTCCCTGCATCCCACTGGGATCCCTGCATCCCACCAGGAGTTCCTGGATCCTGCTGGATTCCCTGCATCCCACCAGGGTCCCTGCATCTTGCTGAAAGTCTCTGCATCCCATTTGGGTCCCAGTGTCCCACCAGGGGTTCCCGGATCCCACCAAGGGAGCCCAGGCCACGCCGTGGGCAGGGCCGGAGAGAGCTGCTCCCACTGCGGGTCCTGGCTGGGGCTAGGGGGGCCAAATAACACCCCTGAGGGCACTCAGAGCCCTGCAAGCAACCCCTCCCCAGCTGTGGCACAACCTTTGCTTTCTCCTAATGGGGTCAATAAATATTTAAGCAAGAGCAACAGGAATCAATGGCCCCCGGCAGGAGAAGACGAGCTCCGGCATTCGCAGGCGGCAGAGCCGGCGCGGTGCCCGGCGGGGGTGGGGAGTGTCCATCCCACGGCAAACAGGGAGCTGCCCCCCCGCTGCTCCTCTGTTCCGTGACCAAAGCCCTCTCCCGTGGGATATCCAGCAGGAGGGTGGCTCGGACGGGTCTCTCTGAGGTCCCTCTCTCTCACACTGCTCCGTGACTCTGGAGGGTGGCAGGGACTCAGCTCCCGTCCTGGAGGCAGACTGGGGACAATCTCTGCTCTGTGTGAGCAGGGACAGGACCCAGGGAACGGCTGGAGCTGTGCCGGGGGAGGGTTAGGTTGGATGTCAGGGCAAGGTCCTTCCCACCGGGGGTGGTGGGCACTGAACAGGCTCCCCAGGGAATGGGCACGGCCCCAAGAGCTCCAGGAATGTTTGGACAACGCTCCCAGGCACAGGGTGGGATTGTTGGGGTGTCAGTGCAGGGACAGGCGTTGAATTTGATGGTCCGTGTGTGTCCCTTCCAGCTCAGGATATTCCACGATTCCAGGAACAAAACGAGCACTCGGGGTCCTGCTCCCCACACCGGTGTCACAATCTGCCTCCAGCCAGCTCAGAGCTGAGCCACCTCTCACCATCAGACCTGTGGGGTTTGTCTCAGTGTTTGTCAGCAGATGGAGAGAAGGCTGTTCTGCTTTACGGGAGTTATTCCAAGGATTAATTAGTTGATGTTTCCTGAAGTACTTTGAAGATGTGGAGTGTGAGATAAGTGCTGTGCTCCAGAAGCCCATCGGGCACTGCAGGTTTTTTTTTCATTTTACTTCTCATTCCTGAAGTGTTTGTGCTAAACAAATTCCACAGGAGCACGTGGGGAGCCCTGAGCAACCTGATCTAGTGGGTGACATCTCTGGCCATGGTCCTCAGCACAGGAAGGACCTGGAGGTGCTGGAGTGAGTCCAGAGGAGGCCACGGAGATGCTCCAAGGGCTGGAGCCCCTCTGGAGCCAGGCTGGGAGAGCTGGAGGTGTTCACCTGGGGAGGAGAAGGCTCCAGGTGTCACAGGAGAGTGCGGGCCTGATGGTGCAGGACTTGTTTCAGGTTACAAGAGGGTTCCTGGTGCAGAACCGTTACCACCCCATCAATTTGAATTCAGGCTGGAGAAATCATCGGTATAATTATTTACTACTGTCAGATTTCTGGAAATTATATTTCTGTTACCGCAGTTATCGATCTTGAAAAGGGCCATAAATTAACTTGACAGTTCACAGAGTCCTTCACACATGGATAGTTTCTCTGCTTGACTTGCACTGTGTGTTGAACTTTCAGCACCAGCCAATTACAGTCATTCAAAGTGTGTATTTGAAGATTTTTCTTATGCAACCAACTTGGTTATAATACAGAAGAACTTGAGGCAAATACCAAGTGCCCTCCACCTCGCAGGGCAGCTTGGCTTGAGTTGGGCACGTGGGGATGCTGGATGGGTTTTAGGGTGGCAGGGGGGCCATGCCACAGCCCTGGGCGAGCAGGTGGCTCAGGAAGCCCCCAGGTGCTTGGCAGTGGTGCTCCCCATGGGGCTGGCACCTCCCTTGGGGTGCCCAGGCAGCTCCAAGGCCTCCCATTCCAGAGGGAGCCTGGAACTGGCGCTGGCAGGATGCAACCCTCACACCTGGCCCAGCCTGGCCCATGGCTTCACATGTTCAGTGCTTCGCCCCAGAATTGACCCCTGATGGGAAAAAAGGATGCTCACGACACCAAAACACTTCCTAATCCATCCTCTGTGCTCCCAGGACCCTGTGCCAGGAACAAATCACAGCAATCCCAGGTTTCTGGGGCGTGCAGAGACAGAAATGGGCCAAATCCAGCACCTTGCAGGGATGTGGAGTGAGTGACAGCACGAGGGACAGTCACTGCTGGGGCAGGATGGACTCGGCGTGGTGGCAACGTGGGGCTGTGCCGTGCCCCCAGTCCCCAAGGGCCATCCCGAGGGGCTCCCAGCACCTGCCCTGTCCTGCCCCATCCCCCCTGGGGCTCCTCGGTGCTGGAGGAAGAGGGAAGGGAAGGGAAGGGGATGGGGGACACTGGGGTCTTACATAAGGTGGAGATTCTGTGGCTGCAGGGGGGAGTCGACTGTGCTTCATTAGAAATAAACTCAGTAAATCAGCAACATCTGGGGCCTGCTGGCTGGGACACTGCCCAGCATGGGAGGAAAATCTCCTGTTGTCCTCCCAGATTAAGAGATTTTGCTGTTTGCTCACAGTTTTGTACATACAACACAAACTGGCCCTGACCAGGAGCCTGCCCAAAGCCTCAGCTTCAATCCCTGCTCGAAGCCCCCCAAAACCCTCGCCCAAAGCCCCAACATAAATCCCTGCCCCAAGCCCCAGCCGCCCTGCCCAGGCACCCACCCAAGGGCAGTCTGTGCTCGCTGCTCGCAGCCCTGCACGGACACCCCGCCCTTGGGAAGTCTCTTGGGGTGTCTCAGGGGCAACGTGGAGCTCGGGGCTCTGACAACCCGCCCCGCCCCCAGGCAGGTGGCTGCACGTGGCTGCGTACTATTTATTCATTGTATCACAGAGGAGAAAACCCCATTAAATTAGTCCAGGATTCCGCAGGGTGCTCCCGGGCGGGGACACCCGGAGCTGGTGGGCGGCTGGGGTGCGGCTCCAGCATTCCCCCCTTTCACAGTGACGGGAGCAGGGGCAGAGACGCCGCCGCGGGCTGGGCTGGGCTGGGCTGGGCAGCGCCGGCGGCCGCTCAGACCTCCATCTTCTTCTTCATCTCCATGCGGTAGATGATCTGGTAGCCGTCATCCCAGGCGTAGATCTGCCTCTCCCGGGGGCTGTACTTGAGGCTGGAGTGGGAGCCGTAGCGCTTGGGGAAGTAGACGAGGGAGGCGTCCTCGGGGGCCAGGGTGCCGCTGACGTCGAAGACACACTGGA
Source organism: Atrichornis clamosus (assembly GCA_013400975.1). NCBI lineage: Eukaryota > Metazoa > Chordata > Aves > Passeriformes > Menuridae > Atrichornis > Atrichornis clamosus. The sequence goes on from WBMZ01015201.1 coordinate 50,950, forward strand.
CGCGGGCGCGGCTGGGCAGGCGCGTGTTGTACACCACGTGCAGCGCCCCGCACACCACGAAGGCGCCCTCGGCGTTCTCCCGCGGGCACGGCGTGTCCCACATCTGCTCGATGTCCAGCGAGCCGGGGTCCAGCTTGGCCAGGCAGATGTTCTTCTCGTCCTCCTTGGTGGCGTAGATGGCCCACAGCCCCTCCTCGTCCGCCGACACCTCGATGTAGGTGAAGGGGGAGAGGCCGAAGACGGGGATCTGCTCCTCGGCCGGGAACACCGAGCTGTCCACCACCGTCTTGTTGGCCAGGTTGAACTTGATCACCTGGAAGGACGGGCCCTGCTGGCGGATGTAGTAGAGGTGCCCATCGTAGACGAGGTGCCCGGTGCCCACCCAGGGGTAGGGCAGCTTGATGCGGGCGGCCTTGCGGGTGGCAGAGAAGAGGGTGAACTCCCGCATGCGGGGGAACACGTAAACCGTGTCGTTGGCAGTGCCGTCGAACACGTAGATCTTCTCCGAGCTCCCTGCAGCGTCCTTGGTCCAGAGCCCCGAGGTGCTGCCGAAGCGCTTCAGGATCTTCATGGCTCTGACACTGGCGATGGTGTCGCTGCAGTCTGCGGGAGTGGGGCAGCTGTGAGAGCCTGGAAACCGCCCAGCCCTGGAGGGGACTGCTCCTGCCCCATGCTGGGTCCTCACTCTCTCCCACCCCAGGCCTCAGGCAGCTGCCTTGAAAACTCACTGAAGAGGTTTAAGTGGCATTGAGAAGTCCCCTTGAGCACCCATGCCACGGGCAGAGGAGTCACCTGCACCCCAGCCCTGCCCAAGAGGCTTTGGAGAAGCACAGGGCTCCAGCCTGGGGCTTGGATGCAGCTCCCAGGCAGCTGTGGGGATGCAGGATCTTGTGCCAGAGACACCTGAGATGCCCTGCTGGGACACAGTGCCACGGCCCATGGCTGGGGGACACTTGGACCATGGTAGGGAAGGGTCAGGATAACCCACACACAGAACCAACCCCGCAGGGACCCACAGCAGCCCCTCCTCACCTGTGAGCTTGGTGTACTTCTCGTTCTTCCTCTGCTTGGCTGTGGCCACCTGCTTGTCCATCAGCGTCTCATCCACCTCCACGCAGGGCGGGGCGGGGTTCTGCGTCTCCAGGTAATCCACCTCCCGCTCCAGCCGGTCCACGCGCACGGCTGCGCTCTCGGCCTCCGCCCGCATCGCCTCCCGCTCCTTCTCGGCCGCCTCCAGCATCCCCAGCACCTGGTTCTTGAAGTCCCGCAGCTCCGTGGAGTAGCGGCTGCTCTGGTCGTGCCACTGCGAGATCCTCTCCTGGGGTGGCCGAGGGGACACTGAGGTCTCCACAGCCCGTCTTGGCAGCCGCCCCAGCCTGCACGTGCTGTGGGAGCCCCCGGAGCCACACGCGGCTCGTGTCTCTGGGTCCCCTCCCGCCCCGCTCCCGCTCCTGTGGCGCTCCCAAACCCACGATGCTCCTGCGTTGCTTCCATAATGTTCCCAGACCTGTGATATTCCCAGACCCATGATGCCCCTGTTACTGCGATGCTCCCGTGATGTTCCCAGACCCACAATGGTCCTTCTCTCCCGTGATATTCCAAGACCCATGATGCCCCCATTCCCGTGTTGCCCCCATGATGCTCCCAGAGTTGCAATGCCCCTGCTCTCCGATGCTGTTCCCATTCCTGTGACGTCCCCAGTGTGCTCCCAGACCCCCCGTGCCCCCGTTCCTGCAGTCTGCCTGTCCCGCAGTGCTCCCACGCCCATCCTGCTCCTGTGCATCCTCGTGCCGGGCTGTGCCGGGGCTGCCAGGGCCCCCCACACTCTGCTCCGTCCCCATCCCAGTTTCTCCTCACCCAGACCTGCTCCCAGCCCCGCCGGCCTCCATGGAGAGGGGTTGGGAGCCCCGCCACGGGGGCGGGCGTGGGGCCCTACCCGGGGCTGTACCTCCAGGAGGGTGAGGCGCCGCTCCACGTACTCCATGAACTGCTGCTGCTGGGCGCGCAGGGCCGGGGCGAGGAGCGGCAGGAGCAGCAGGCAGCGCCAGGGCCCCATGGCCGTCAGGGAGAGCAGCCTGCACCTCAGTGCTCAGGAATGCTCCGGCCTCTCCAGCCCTTATTGAATCCAGATGTGGAGAGGGAGGAGAGGCTGCTCCTTCCCCGCAGACCAGCCCCGGGCGCTTTAACCCCTTCGTGACCCAGCAGTGCTCGCAGAACCCACCCAGCGCGATGCCCCCGAGCCGTGGGGAGAGGGCAGGAGTCTGGGGACGGGCGGCGTGTGGGGGGTGTGGGGTGCAGGGAGCACTGCAGGAGCCCCGGGCGACAGAAGGACACGTCCTCATGAGCCGTAGTGTGGGGACAGCCCGTGGGACGGCGAGGGGCCACGCTGGGCTTCGTGTGCAGCCACGGGCACGGGCACAGCCCTGGCTCTTTGTCCGCAGAGATGCCCAAGGCCAGTGGCCAACCTGAGCCTCGGCCATGTCCAAGTCTGGTGAAGGCAAAGCCAGGTCAGCACCGTGGGCACCAGTCCCCGAGCCTCTGTCCCCCTGAGCCCGTGTCCCCCCGAGCCTGTGTCATTCCTGAGCCCGTGTCGTTCCTGAGCTCATGCCCCCTGAGCCCGTGTCCCCCTGAGCCCGTGTCCCACCTGCGCCCATGTCATTTCTGAGCCTGTGTCCCCCTAAGTCCGTGTTCCCCTGAGCCCATGTCCCCCCCGAGTCCCTGTCCCCCCACGTCCTGGCTGCTGAGCCGGCAGCTCCTGCCTGGCCCCCTCGTCCTGTGGAGGCCCCGGGCAGAGCCATCGGGGCCGTGGCTCGGACACGGCACGTTGGTCACTGCCCTCAGCCAGGGGCTGCCCGAGGTGATCTCCGTGCCGGAGGAGCCGCTGGGCAGCTCCCCCAGCCGCGGGACGGGGTCAGCGCGGGTGCGGTGTGATGGATGGATGGCTGAAGAGGCGGATGGACGGATGGATGGAGGAACAGACACTGCAGCTCCACGCCCTGGATGCAGCCGGGCCGGGCAGTTCTGCGGGCACCGACCGTGGGGCCGTGGGGCCGGGACCGATCCGGGACCGATCCGTGCCGGGGCCGCGCTGCTGTCGCGGGGCGAGTGTGCCCTCTAGTGCTGCTGCATCCCATATCCCGCAATCCTCATCCCGCATCCGCATCCCACAATCCTGGATATATCCAAACCCCTCTCCCGCCCCCTTAAACAGACCAAGAGACCAAATGAATAGAGTACAGAAAATTAACCCTTTTTATTGATGCATTGCAATTGTTCTACATTTTTACCATATTATGTAGAAAATACTTAAAATACAAGCTACTTTGTAAAACCAAAGACAAACATTGAATCCAAAGATAAACTATGTTTTCACAATGGACCCTTTTCCCATATAGTTAGTATTAAATTTTTAAATATCTATTTCTTTTGTTAAAATGATTTTTACATACCCCCTAAGTACATCAGCAATACAAACATAGATCAGTAATTGTCAGAAACTACCTGTATCTAGCGGCTTGTAAAAAGGAAGAGCACAACCATAAAAGAAAGTTAAATTTTACACAGTAACTAGCATATCAAATACATTTAATAAAGTAGGAATTCCATTGCAATATCAAGGATTCAAGCAGAAATACTAACATTACATATAATGTACTGCTACATGTAGTGAGATAGATATAGTTCAAGCTGAATCTGAAATCACACATTATATAAAGTTTAGCAACAAACAACCATGTGGACATGCGGCACCATTCAGAAGTTTAAATAAAATTAAAAAAAAAACCAAAAGAAAGCAGGGCTGTGCCAATCCTGTCATTTAGAAGCAATTTAGTTTCATGTACTAAAAGAAATTGCTGAGTCAGAGGTAAATTACTGCATCCCATCAACTAGGTGCTAAGCAGGAAAGCCTCGGGAGTTGCCTCTGCAGGGGCTATCACAGCTGCAAATACAGGTCAGCTAAGAGAAAATTGATTGAACAGCTCAAGAATCACACAGACAAACCTAGATGGGACCACGGTTATCAAATATTCCAAAGGTGAATCCCAAACTAGTTGTAGAGAAAATTAAAGGATGCCAATTCCTATTCAGAGATAGCAGATTTCTCTCCAAAAATGTGTAGCGGCTCTGACAATGAGAAGAGTAAATTCTTGAACCAAATTTGAGGCTGGATATGCAAGGGAAGAAGGGATGTGTCTCCTTAAAGCAGAACACAACACACCTCAAGCGGGCATCACACACTGGGGCCAGAGTGGGATCCAGCGCGCTCGGGAAGCCCTGGCCCTGCTGGGGTGGGGTTTGCTGTGTATCACAGAGGAATTTTGGGGTATGATTTGACAGCTTGTTCCAAATGGAGCACGTTTGATTTCATCTATGTCATTTCCATCTCATCCTCCTTGTTCCAGCACTTTTAGGAACTTGGGCAGTGGAAGAGATGGCACCGTGCTTTGGGAATACATTTGATTTGGGTTAATTGTGTTACAAGGTCTCTAAATGGACATTTTAAGATGCTTTTTTTAGGGGAAAGTGGGCAAGTTCTCAAAATTATTAGCAGATTTTGCTAGAGGTCTTTACTTTTTTTTTTCCTGTTAGTAAAGTGTTTTCCATGAAGTCCTATTTGTGAAACAGGGAGTTGGAGCTTGGTTTGCCTTTCGGTGGAAAGGCACAACTCTGTACCCAAGAGGTATCTCAAGGCAAGTACTGAACACAAGCAATGTCAAAAAAAGCAAGAAAGTGCCTACAGCAACAAACAGCATCGTTTCCAGCAACGATGTGGCATAGCAAGGTTGGTTTTCCGCAGGCTCACGGAAGTGCTCCGGCTACAAACACACTGAACAGACGTGGGCTAATGCTACCGTCCAGTTCCAGAGTCCTCGACCCCTCCCTCGGCTCACCCACTTCAGGTCAGTCCAGACTTTCTTCTCTCAGCAAGGTGGGACTGCACAAATGCCTTGTGCATTTCTCGCCACGCCCCGGCCAGACCTGGCCTCCTTCCCACTGGGACGGAACAAAAACTGGGATTCAAGGCTGCCAAACCTCTTATTGCTGCAGTGACACGACCGCTCGGACCAGGTCATCATCCTTTTGGACAAGATACTTAATCTATGTATTAGGTGAGAAATAATTCCTAGTACAAGGGACCCAAGAAAACAAAGCGTAGTCCAAAACCTGCACTGATTATCCAAAGTGAGTTATTTCCTCTGAACACTAACTAGGGCTACAGCTGACAGACCTTCCCAACAACTCCACGTTAGCAGTAGCATTATAAAACTTTTTAATGGTATTATGTGCTTTACAGCAGGCTCTCTTTGGTATAAATATTCTATCACCAAGCTAGCAATATTTTACACGACACGTCTGCTATTCCTGTGGGGGAAGGTAACGCCACACTAACCTAATAAAAGTGATTGCACATATTTAATCACTTCTGCAATATTAGACTAAACATTCCAATGCATTCCCAGCACTACCTTATTCGAAATGCACTGACAGACACTAACAGTACATGTGCCATTTCAGGGAAAAGCTTCACTGGGAACAGAAAGGGAGCTGTGATGAGAGCGGTGAAGGGGAGAAGGCTCTGCACCATCCTGCTGCTCTGGCTGGGGAAAGCTGGGGGTGAATTGCTTCAATTCGACGGGGGCTTGCTGGTCCCTCGTAAGGCAAGCTCACTGTAAACTCTAGTCACACTACATCATCATTTAAGGCACTACAATAAGGGGACACACCAAACAACTCTTCATCACACATACCTGTGCAAAACAAATCCAAGGTATCCTTTCCTCTCGTGAAGCTCTACTCCTCTCAGTGCTACAGTGATGAGCTCTAACCATTGCATTATATCACATACATTCCAACATGAATCGATTCATTTTGGTTTAAATACAAAGGATACAACACTTCCATCCCCAGGAACGTTTAAGAATTAGACAAACACTAAGTACAGAGTTCAAGTATAATCACTACACATTTTGATTACAAAGACAGAACATTTGGGGTTAGCAGGAAGTTTTGCTTGTTATATTTTTCTAATCAATATGTACATATTTCATTTTCTGTAAAATATTAAAACACCACCAATACAAAACTTCTAAAATAGTTTTAAATTCAGTAATAAACTTTAAAATCTGGATTTTTTTTTTCCTTTTTTCTTTTTCTTTCTCTTTTTTTGTTTTAGGTTTGGTTTTTTTTGTTGTTGTTGCAATTCCTACATGCACGTACTGTTTACAAGTCTTATTAAGAGCGCTTTAGAGTAGCTGCTGACATATCCAGGAGGATACGCTCACAGGAGTATAAAAAGCTGTACACATCAATACAGTGATGTTTCATTGTATTTCAAATTCGTCTCCCTCCTAAATGAACCACGTGAGGAAAAAATATTAAGAAAAACAGAACAAAGCAAAGCCCTGTGCTTCTGTAAAGGAATCCAGCTCCATTATAGGGCCAGCATCTAATAAGCTGCAGAAACCAAATTTTAGAGCAATGCTGCACTATTCACTCTCAGCTGAAGACAACACCACCCTGACAGAGCTGCTGAGCTCTGTCACACAGTGAGATCCTGAATACAGTTTGAACAACGTAGAAGAATTCTGCAATGAACACAACAAAAATCTGGCTGGGTTATGGAGAATTTTCGAGAAAACAAAGCAGACTCCAGGGTTTACAGGACTCCTGAATAAATCTTGTTGCTGGTATGAGACAGCTGCCTCTACCAGTCCTCAGACAAAGCAGAGAAGTAAACAAAACACCTTCGACAGAAACATATATGGAGATGTAATGGCTTTTGCAGAACCAGCAATTTGTTAAAAATAAAGTGAATTAGAGAACAGATGTTAAAATAGTAAATCTGATTTTAAAACTGCCCCAGCAACATAATGAGATAAACACGCATTACATTTTTAGTGGCAACGTAGATTTGTGCAAGCTGCTAAAATAGAATCTGCAAATCTTTTTAAGTTACACAAGTTAAAAAAAGACATCAGGATCTGTCTTCCAAGACACTGATTTGACACCCCTTTTGATTAGCACAACAGAACAATTTTAAATAAATGTGACCATGAATTTTTTAAAAGCATCTATAAAAAGTAAGTAAAATTTTAAAAACTTAATTAGTGACCCTCGTACTGGTAACAAAGCATGCTGCTCAGTTAGTGACTGAACTCACCAGAGACATTTGGGAACAACACACAACCAGATCAGGGAGAAACACGAACCAGGCAGTCACTCCCAGGCAAAGGTTCACCTGAAATCCTTCTCCAACCTCTCAGGCCTACTGCAGGACAGTGCTTTGCTGGGAACTACAAGTAGGAGTACTGGTTGATCTTTGTCGGGCTCAGCGGGTATCCAGTGTAAATAGCAGATCCTCTGGAAGCACCAATATAGGACTGGGGAGCGAACTGGTGTTGGTACTGGGCGGGTGGCACGTTAGCAGAGGTCAGCAGGCTGGGCCCCACGCTCACAGGGACCTGGTGCACCAGGGTGCTGGGGTGGGCAGCGTAGGTGGTGTGGCGGGAGGAGCCCTGAGGGGAGAACAGGTGGGCGATGGAGGTGGTGGAGCCCAGCGTGGCAGCAGAGGTGGGGGCGTAAGTGTACATGTGGGGCTGGCTGGACAGGTGGGCACTGGCCGTGGCTGCTGCCAGGTGGGGATGCACTGGGCTGCTGTGCTGGAACGTGTAGGGAGCCTGAGAAGTCGCTGACGTGAGGGGGGGCACATAAGATTGCTGCCTACGGGGGACAGCATTGCCACCTCTCTCCTGGGAGGCCAGCACTGTGGTTTGCTGGTTCTGCAGGGGGAAGAAGGAAGTGAGGTTAGTGGTTATCCTCAGGGGACAAGGAGGTGAGCAAGGGGCAGCCAGAGCCCCCCAGTCAATACCTACATCCCACCTGACACATATGCAGAGCTTCCCTGTGACACCTTCCCACAGATCTGAGAGGGTGACTGCAGTTCCACAGGCACAAAAGTTACACTTTTTCTCTACAAGGGGTCAAACTGCCACTCCCAGGGCACCACAGCTGGACAAGTGCAGGAAGGTCCCAATTCTGACCCAGCCCTTGACCCCCTCTGCACCAGGGTTGCAACATTTTAGCACAACAAAACCCGGTCTTGTGCCCATGCCAGAAATGAACGGGAGGGATAACACTCCCCCTCTTCTGAAAGGCTACTGCACAGTGACCCAGAGATCAAGAGTCCTGACACAAATTGAAGTGAAACCGATCTTTGAACATTTCAAGGGAAGTCAGGTGCTAATTGTTAGTTTGAGAGAGAAAGTGCAGTCTTAATCTCCTGTTTGGGCCTCTGTGAGATCTAAAGAAAGGTGAAGAACAAAAGAATCTCCTCGTCCTATGCCTTCAAAGCTGCCCTAATTCAACAGCGGGACCTTGGTGTCACCCTCCCACCTGAGTGGCAAGAAGGACCTGCTGTGAGAGAGGTGTGACAAGGAGCACAAAGGAGGATTATGGACATAACCAACCACACTTCCTTCTCCTGCCCGCTGGTACAGAACAAACCCCTTGCCTTGAGAAACTTCCCCTGTACTCCCTGCAGAGTCTGTCCTGCCCTGCACCGCCCCAGGACAGAACCAGCTCCAAATAATTAGAGCTTGCAGCTAATGATCCTCTTGTAACCCAGTCCTCCTCCCTGCCTTATGTGCTTCTAAAACAGCTCTAAAGCACCACATCACGGGCCAGCACAGGCAGGCAGAGCTCACCTGGCTGAGGTTGAGGGGCTGCACGCCGTTGGTGACCACGCGGTGGGAGCGGTACCCCGTGGGTGTGATGCAGCATCCTGACGACTGCCCACTCACTGAGGCCACTGGCTTGGTCTAACTGGTGCTGCTCAGGATGCCTGAAAGATGTCACAAGCTTAGTCCAGTGCCCCCTCTCCCACGCCACGCACTGGGGTGACCAGCCTTGGGAACCAAATTATGCTGTCACACAAAGCAAATTTCTGTCACAGAGCCTTTTCTTAAATTATTATTCCAAATGTGACTAAGAAACCTCATCAGGAATGGTCACAGATATTTCTAAATGCAGACAAACATAAAATTAAAGCTAAATCTACCAACGGCTATGAAAACAGCCTGAGGCTTTCAGAACAGCAGCTCTGAAACCGAAAGCAGAAGACCCAACATAAGTGAGGATGGATGTGTCAGGGACAGGACGGCACCTGAGCCCTGGCAAAGCTCCCGAGCACACTGAGACACCCACCTGAAGCCTGGGTGGCTACAATGCAGTCATTGAGCTGTGTTTTCAAGGGCGGCACGATGATGGTCCGGGAGCTGGAGCTGTCGGCAGCGGCTCTGCTGGGCAGCTCCAGGGCCCCAGCAGTGCTCCTGAGAGAGGACAGGGGGTCTGGGGCATAGGGGCTGCTCAGGGACGAGTCAGAGTCAGGGGAGTCGTTAACAGTGACGTAACTGATGACGTTGGACCTCTGCTTCATACCCAAACTGCAGGGGAAGAAAAGAGAGAACACAAATGGGACACATTCGAGTTTTTCCCACCAGGCAACAGATCTCCCTCTGGGATCCCACACCCTCCCTCTTTATTAGATGAAATTTGGGATTAACTAGAGGCACAACACAGAGACATGATGGAGAATTTTCTGTCTTATGCAGCTCTTCTGAGCCTGCCCAGGGCTTCACACCCCCCACTCTCCCTGATGTGTGAGCTGAGCCCAGCACAGAGCAGCACTGGCAAAATGAACCTCCCACCTGGCAGGTTTGTACTTGCTGTCCTCTTCCTCGTCGGTGTCGCTGCGGATGGTGATGACACTGACAGGGGGGCTGGGAGTGTCCGGGATCACGATGGGCTGGTGCTGCTCCTGCACCGGGACCAGCACGTTGGACGAGGAGGAGCTGGAGCGCAGGGGGCTGCTCCCGATCAGGGAGTACACCTGGGTGGGCACGGGCTCTAGAGCTGAGCTGGGCCTGCAGGAAAACCACAGCAGGGTGTCAGCAGGCTGGGGCAAACAGCATTAGGAACATGCAAGCAGCAGCACCTTGAAATACACACAGAGAACCTCAGTGCAGACCCTCGCACAGGAGGCTGCCATAGACACATCCAGAGCACTCAGGGATGCTCTGAATGGGGCTGATCCACCTGAACACTGCAGAAACCTGCCACCCCTGGTTCAATAATTCTGTCATTTGCAGTGCTATGGCACCAACATCCCCTGAGTGTGTAAAATCCCTCTGACCAGGACAGTAAAGCACTTGGTCAACCATGTCCTTGCACTCACTGAAATTAATATCATTTAAATCAATGACTACAGCACAGAGGCCTTCTCCAAGACATCTTTAACTGCAATTGTAGCACGATAAAGTTACACCCTCAATACCTCTGTGATCAGAAGACATGTTTTTCACACTATAAAGGCAGCCTCCACAAACAAACCCATGGTTTTTCTAGGACTGGGAAAGGAAGCAATGGAATCCTTACTTGGCTGTGCTCGGTGCTGGCTGCTTGTTCTTCTTTGCTGGCACATTGCTGCTCTGCTGCTGCCTCACAACGTGAGCAACCCCAACGTTCAGAGGCTGTGCTGTAGCCAATGTCACGTGGTTGGTCAGCAGAGATGGCTGTTGCATGAGAGTGCTGTACTGATTTCCATGGGAATGTGCATTCCTGGAGCAGAGAAAAAAAACCAAGAGACCCAAATCCCATGACTACACTGCAGGAACCATGAGCTGCACCGAGCCCCTGGGGGGAAGGGAGACGTTCTGGGCACTGTGATGGATGTATTCCCACTTGGCAGGGAGCTGGAGCCCATGCAATCCCTACCTCCAGTCAGCCAACTGCTGGCTGCTGCCGATGGTCTCCGGGATCACGGCCGCTGGCTGAACAGAGTTGTGCAAAGCAACCCCTGGGAGCTGCTGCCAGGTGGAAGGGAGCAGGATCTGCTGGGTTCCCCCCGGCCAGGCCTGCTGCAAAACAACAAACACAGACACCAGGCTCACTAGGCTTCAGTTCCCACAGGGGCAGGGAGAGAGATCTGTCCAAGCAATAAATGCACTGGGGTGGGTTGTTAGCTTGCAGAGATACAGCTCATCCTTGCACGTTTTCCAAAGGTCTCAGTGCAGGAAAACAAGAAAACCAGAGGAACGAGCTTCCCCTGGCACTTTGCTAATCTTTTTTATCACTGCTGTCACCTGGAGGAAACAGTGTTAATATCATACTGCACATGCAGCCAGGTGTTGCACTGCCAGGTGCAGCACGAGAGTTTGGGACTGCTTCTGAATATAAACTTACACCAAATTTAAGCCAATTTGGTCCTTTCTGCTTTTCTGTCTTGCAGGGCTCACATGAGAGAGCTGAGGTGGTGTTATTATTATTGTGGAAATTCACCCACCTCAACTAAAGTAGTTAAGAAAAGCCACACTGAGAGATAATTTAGTTACAAGGGAGATAACCTGAAGGTAGGTTCAATTCATTAATATTATCAACGTTCCTGTCCAAATAAATTTGACAGTGTAATGATTTTGATAATATATGGCTCTCTCTCTTGCAGCTTAAACTGCAAAACCTGCTGTTTCAAATTCAATATCTCTGCAAGTAACAGATCCACTTAGTACAAAGACCAGTTCCGAACAAGAAGCCTTCAAAGCAGAGAGCTGATAAAACCTCTGCCAACATAAGCGGAATAATAATAACAACAACATTGAAAAAAATAAAAAAATAAAAAGAGAAATATGTTAAAAGTCACACCATGCGTCTTTCCAAAAGCCAACACCTGCACAAGACAAAGCAGAGAGTTTAATACAGCAAGATATAAATTCCCAATGAGAGGCAGAAATCGGGCCTTCCAAGCGACGAACTGTTTTGACAGAGGAAGGACAAAAATATGCAAAGCTTAGCAAATGGCTAATGCAAACTCAGGGGAAGCAGCAAGGGAGAAGTGTCGGAAGCACTAAAGGTGAGCAAATTCACGCCAAAGGCTCCCAGAATCCAAACAGAACGGAGTCCTCCAGAGAAGCTCAGAATGCAGGCTCAGAGTCTGCAGACAGCTGGCTCTGATCCCCACTGCTGCACAGGGCAGTTGAACCTCAAGTCCACTGCACACACACAGCAGAACAGAATTTGCCTGTTGAATCAAAGCCCAAATACACTTTGGAAAACATCACTAACAACTCACTTGTGTCCCAAGCTCTGCTACAGTCACCCCTTGCTGTTTTTGGAGCCCAGATTGCAGCCTTTCAGCAATCAAAATTCAAGAGGAGGGGAAAGGAGAAGCATCCCTGGGTCTGTTTAGCTCAGAGCTGCGACCAGGAGAATCCCACTCTCCTGCCTTCCCATCCTCAGAACCAGGGAGCAGCTCACTTGGTTCACAAGAACTCAAATGAGTGGGTTTGAATTTCAGGACAGGTATGACTTGAGCAAATTCCACTTCAGCAGAGGCCTCCCTCTTGGAAGAAAATGACATTCAAACTACCACTTTAAAGCCACAAGAAACAACATGGTTCACACAATGGAATGTGCTTTGAAGGACATGTGAGGATACCAGCACTTCAGTGCACTGCAATGTTTTCATAAGCTTCACTGATCTGATTCTGGAGTTTTACAATGACTTCTTTGTGGCACTTGCAAAGTTATTCTGATGCAGGTGCCAGAATACAGGAGAGGACAATTTTGCAAACGTACACTTCTTAAAGGTGTGTTTATTCCCTTTCCCCATCCTTTTTTAAAATTGTTCCAAATAACCTAAAAGCTTGCTATTGCCATTTTGGATACTAGAGCTCACCTTTAATTTCAACCAAGAAATACATATTAACTGAAAGTATCTGTGAAGAACAGAATCTTTATCTGGATGAAGCAAGCTACGTGCGATTGGCTATAAATAACAAAAAGGCCAGAAAATTATTGTCAATGTTCAACAGAGGTTAAGAGAAATCAACTGCTAAAGCAATACATTAAAGGATTTGCTGTCATTAGAGATTTTAGCCTGTGCTTAATGATCTGAAACATTTCTCCATGCAAAGCAGCTTTACACGTGTTGGGAACAAAATATGGAGCTAACTTGCCAAGTAGGTCAAATTCTGGCCATCCAGGTACCTGTAGCAGAGTCAAGCTAAAGACTGATTCCTTTGTATTCCACAATCAAAAGGCAAAGATAGGAGAGTAAGCGAAGAACAAGAACGATTACAACTCTTCTAGGGTATAGTTTAGAAGAGCTTTAAATACTAGGCTAGCAAAAGTCATAGTCAATGGATCTGGATTCTTTACAGAGCCACACTAAACGTCAGAGTCAGACAGTGCTTCAGCAATGTTGGGGAGGAAAACAACAAGACATTAAGATGTAGCAAGAACACAGCCACAAGATGGCACATGCTTCCATGCCCTCTGCAAGTCTAAGTTAAAACAAAAACTCAGTTAGTGAACACAATCAAGGGAGGCAATTACCAGTACTGCAGCCGTCTGTTCGACCAGCGCCGGCCGGCCGGCTGCGCAGTTCAGGGTAAAGGGCACCGCATACTGCGGCGTGATGGTGGCTACTTGAGGATGAAGAGTTGCTACCATTAGTGGTGTACAGCTTCCCTGAAATGTAGATCAGGCAGTGAGTGAAATACACGAACTGAGGCAGGTCAGTGCAGGTCAGTGCAGGGCCAGGCGAGGTGGCCCCGCGCTGGCAGGGACGTGCCGACACCGACACCCGGGCCCCGCGGGCACCTTCCTCCACAGGCACTTACACAGCCCTGAGGGGAGCACCAGCAGCAGGGAATTTGGGAATGACACGTCCACTGACACAGTTAAAAAGTCAAAAGGAGTTTGGGGAGAAAATGGGAATGGGATCTCTCTGTTGACACAGTTAAAAAGTCAAAAGGAGTTTGGGGAGAAAATGGGAATGGGATCTCTCTGTTGACACAGTTAAAAAGTCAAAAGGAGCTTGGGGAAAATTTGGGAACAGGATCTCTCCAATCACACAGTTCAAAAGTCAAAATGCGTTCAGCTATTGACTTTACCAGGTCCCACAGGGCAAGTGACACCCATGCTGCACTAGCCATGGCACAGACTGCACCCTGGGCAGCACCCTGCCCTTGCTGTCAGACCTCCAAATCCACACACAGAACTCTTGGGAAAAGGTAAACTACGGATTTCACAGAAGGCACAGCAGGTCTTTTGTGTCGTGCAAGAGCAAAGTTATCTGTGATGAAACCACCCAGACACGTATTAATCCATCAAATGTCTAATTAAAACTGGATTCTTAGTGTACAATTTGCACTCTTGGGAAAAGCTTGGATTCACGTGGACCTTCAGGTGGATTCTGCTTTTTTATGTTACCTGTATCATTATGCTAAAGAAACCAGCAATTACAGAATGCCACCAAAATATTTGGACTGAAGAATCTAAAAATTACTCCTCTACAAGGTCAGTAAGTCCAATATACTGCCTGGAGAGTAAAACTAACAGAGGATGTGTTAATGCCAGCAGAAACTAAAACTATGCAAATAAATAAAAATGCACTTAATTATAAAGGCAACTACAATTTTTCAGTGAACAAAACTTGTGAATCACTGGGCACTTATTGTATATTAAAGGATTATTTTTTTGAAATTAAAATAGTTTTAATTTATGATTCATTGCTAATATTTAAAATAGCATTTTTAGAATTATTTGTAAATTTTGTTATTACACGTTGCTTAAACTGCAAACTAAAGAAAGAGATATGTCATTGCTACACATTAATTCACAGTAAGAATGTAACTAGTTGAGAAGGATTCAGAAATAATTTTGTTGATTTAAAGATGAAATTTTATCATGAGTTATCTGCTTTGTCACCTCTGTTTACTGGGATCTCACTTCTCACAGCAATGATTTCTCCTGCCACGTTTTTAGTGTAGGCAAAAATGACCATCACTGCCTGTAAGGCAGCCTGAAAAAATACAGCCTGTTTTCAGCAGCTGGAAAACACATATTTATTCCCATTATTAAATCAAACTCCTAAAACCAAGGAGGCACACAATATAAAATAGCGTAGGCTTTAAATATTCCAGAAAAACAAAACAAAACGAGAAAATACTGTCTTGGAAGTGATCTGCATGTAATCTTTCAGAGTGTCCTGAGAACCCCCTGCACTCAGGCAGGTTCTCCTGGATGGTGGAATTGCAGTTGAGTCTATGGGGGGTTTGGGGTGGTTTTTTTACCTGTGTGAGAACTCCAGACTGGATCTGCAGTGGCTGTGCTGCAGGTGCTTGTGGCACAATTGGGACAGCATTTTCCATCCTTACTGGGAAGCCAGAGTGCTTTGTAGTTGCCTGAAGTCCAGCTGTGGAGAACAAGACACAACACTAAGCTTGTGTTTATTTGTTTCCAAAAATCAAATTCCTACCAGGTAAGGGCAGAGGACAAGGTTGTACTAAGAGAGAGAAAAGCTGTTCCCTTTGACAAAAGCCCAATCAAACACCAGCTGAAGGAAATACTTCTGCATCCTGGGATTCTGAAGGGCCATGATGGACAACCAGCCCTCATCAGCTCAGCTCTGGGGAGGCTTGTTTTCAGAAACAGGTACCACAGACACCTAATTCCAAGTTGCTTGAGACAAGTTCAAAGTTCAAGCCTCACATGATCAGTTCCCATTTCATAAATAACGCTCCAGACTCAGACTATCCAGGTATCACCACAACTAGAGAACTCTGAGGATGAAGAGAGGGATGAACAGAGCTCTGCCTGTGCTAAACTCACTGATCCACAACCTGTGACAAAAACCTGCATCAGGGCTTGTGGGCTGAGGCTTAAACACCAGATATTTGCTCTTGAGATAGAAAACACAGCAAGACACACTGATTTTCAGGCAGGTCTGGCTCCTCTGTTCCCTGCTTTCTGTGGAATGCTGTTGTGTTCAGTTTGGGGGGAAAAACTGGTTGAGCAACCAGCTGGAGCCTGCAACCCAGGCAGGCAAGATCCTGTCACCTGTTTGAGCACGACCTGGAAGAGAATCAAGTTGTCTGCACATGTCTGACCTGGTTCTGCATTCACATCTGATGCAAGAGCACAGAGAGCTCCTCTCAAGTCAGTGTTTCCTCACTTTAGTGCAAATCACTTCTCCTGTCTAACTGATTGAAACCACAGGGATCGTACAAAGGGTTTTACAAAGGGTTTTCTGCTCACTTTGAAAAGCAGGGGGACAAACAATGAAGGTTTGCTGGAAGGGGTCTGTCTGTGTGCAGATCTGGGTAGTTCCAGGCTGCAAGGAAACACTCTGCTGGGCCACTCCTGCCACTGGGGCTGCAGAGGATGGATACAGGGCAGACTGGTAGTTCAGCAGGGAGACGTCCGAGTTGGCCAGGGAAAGAGTAGCAGCAGCAGTAGAATTGGAAGCCAACACACTGGCCTGGGAAAAGAAAATTTAAAAAAAATAAAAAAAAATCATTTATCTCTCATAATCTTATCTCTGTTATAAAACAAACAACAGGCACCATCAATATTAAACTAGGAGGAAAGCACCTTTTACCTGCCTTTGAGGTAAAAGGCAAAAGGCATAAGACAACACAGGACAAAAAACATGAATTGCACCAACTTCACTTGTGTTGCTGAACTGACAGACAAATTTTCAATACATGAAGTCAAGAGGCTGCCTTGGCCTAAGTTTTGGAAAATTAAACTTCAAGGCAAGACTATAAATTTTGGAGAGCAGTTTAAATAATTATTTTGCAGAACATGATTTGGCCTGAAGGCACCAAATTAGACTGCTCCATGAATGTGATTAGGATAAAACAGGTAAAAGATGCTATACCTGGTTGTGTACTGTGTTGAGCTGGTTGTTAAAGCTCATTGTCAGGTTTGTGCTTGTGTTAGGAGCAACATGAGTCGTGAAAGGGCTCTTAATCTGATTCACTGTGTCATACATGTTCACTCTTCTCTTGCAGATTTCCATGTTCTGAAAGCAAGATTTCACACTGGAACAGAAAGACAGAAGGAAAACATCAGATATGTGAAAACAGGACAGAGATGTGCCAGATTCCCAGCTTTATGCATGTGCTTTAGGTTTAGGTTCTTTTAAACCAACAAAGAATGTCCTAAAACATGAAAAGGAAGCTTATGAGCATTCCATTCCTTACACATGCCATGGCTATTTTCAGAGCAGCCAGAAACTGCAGAAAACAGCCTTGACAGAAAGCTGAGAAGTGCTATTCTGTGTTTCCAGCAAATCCTGAAACAAAACAGCCAATCTGAGGGAGCTCACTGGTTACTGTGGGGGAAGTCCAGTAGATGGGCCATTGTAACAAACGAATGGTTCAAAGTCTTCAGTGGAGTAATTCTCTTATCTGCATCAATTGTCAACATTTTCTTCAACAAATCAATATACTCCCTCCGGTCAGCCTTCTCTGCCAACATGTCAGTCCCCTCTAAGTCTGTAGACATATTCACCTGGAAAAGAAAACAGGAGTAGCTCACACAATTCAGCAATTTCACATCACGCAGGAATATTTATTAAGTATTTCTGTCTCTTAGCCAGGCTAATCTCAGGTATTACAGTGCTAACACACAGCCTTTTCCTTGCTCATTCTATGAAGGAAGTCAAGCTGACACATGGAATTCTCATCTCAACATGAGATGAGAGGTTCAAGGGTATCAACCAGGCTTCATTTTCCACCCACTGGCAAAATGCCCTCATGTTTTGGGGAGGAGGGCAAAAGGGGTTGGCAAACCAGAATGGCCAGACCTACCTTCTCTGCACAGATGTGACCTGATGGTAACAGCTACAAAAGTGATAGAAAATTGATATTTAAGATTTAGGGCCTCATGATATTAAAACCACTCAGACATTTCTTCATTTTACCTCTGAAGAGAGAATGAAAAACAGAATGATCTGTAGTTCTTGTCAATATTTCCAAAGTCCAACAAGAGGCCTAATCCTATAAACTGAAGGGGCTTAGCTCTCCTACTGCTCCTGAGAACAGGCTGAGCACACTCCTGTCTAGCACACTGAGGCATAAGAAAACACAATACATCTCAAACAGGTTCGTAATTAACATTTTGATTGTCTTTAATCCAGTGATTTCTGATGCAAATTGGCACCATGGCAAACCTACACCAGTGCTCTCAACTGCAAGTGGGAGAGGACTAACTGCTCCAGCACAGGGGCCTCATTTTTAGAGATCCCAAGTAAAAATTAAAATTATTAAATTAAACATTAAAAATGAATGAGTTATCTGAGTCCCAACACACCTGCGCCATATCATCCAAACAGTTGAATATATATTTCCGAGCTTCTTTTGATTTTATTCCTGTTTCCAACTCATGTTCTTCTGGGGTCTATAAAAGAAAACATTAATATAAACTGAGATATAACATGTTGATAAAGAAAAAGCAGCAAGAAATTGCTGAGGCAGGTGATCATTTCCCTGCTTCAGACAAACCACACACCAGTGGGTCAAACCCAAACAGCCCTGGGTTCCCATTTCCTCAGCTGGGAAGATTCATTGCAAAGCTGAATTAACAACAGGATGACTTCATTTCAAAGCTTCCTTAGGTAGTGCATTAGCCAACAGAACTGAAGGTTTCTGACTTAGGAAGAGAAGAGGCTATCAATATTTTAAATTCCTCTTCTACAAAGAAGAAAGGCAAAATTCCCTTCTTTTTGCTGCTCAGCTTTAAAGGCAAATCAAACCTACATCTGACTCTTTCCTGTCCTCTGCCAATCCATAAACAAATTCCTGTTAAACTAACAAAATCATCATGTATTTTACTGGTTGTATTGTCAGGAGATGACAACAAGATGACACACTTCCCTGAGAGTGAGCAGCCCATAATAAGTACTCATTATCTCAATTACTTGAACACCCACTCTTTGCTGGTACTATCAGGCACAGCTGCTATTGTTAGAGCAGCACCAGGAGCTCTGCACTGCTCCTGCAGTCAAAGACCCAAAAATCAGCCACGTTTCAAAGCCAATCCTCACTCGCAATGTTTTCACAGCACACTAAAACGAGGTGGGAATGTCTGTGGAGTCCTCAGTGAGCAAAGCAGAATTGGGGATTGAAGAGACAGACAAACCTTGAGCCTCCACAGTGGGTATCCCAGATTTGGATCTCTGTTAAAAAACCTGCTTGTTTTCGTTCCTGCACTGAGCAGATACTCCGCTGGAAGGCCTTGAGTTTGTGAGATATAACGAATCTAGGAAAGAAAATTTAAAAGAATGAGGACTCCCAATATAAAGAATTCATAGCTAATGGAGTAATGAACAGCCAAGGTTTGTTCACAGCAAAGAGGAAATTACCTGTAAAGAAAGAATGCCCAGGTATCCAAAACTGCAAAATTGAAGGGGCCATTCAAGTATTTATAAATCCAATTTGCAAAAATGTTAGGTTTTAAATACATCTCTCATATTTAATGGAAATATTTTTTTGTTGAAGTATAAGTGAGCAGACTGTAGGCTTTTAAGACTTTGAGCAGTGTAAGAAATACACATTTTGAGGGAAAAATACCACAGAATATATCAGGTATGTATATATAATTAAAGGCATAATTATCCAAGCATCATTGCTGTGCCTGGCTACATATACTCTAGCGACACAATTTCAGAATAATGTCATGGCAAAGCTCTCACTGACCAAGAAAGCAAGACCCAACATCCTCAAACACATTTACTATACTTATTTTTACATGTTAAAAAAAAAATGGCTCCGAATTTTGGAAGATGCACCTGAATCCTTGTGATGGTATAGATAAGACACTGGTAAAGAGATAACAAATAAAAAGATATGCTCAAAAAGAAAGAAAATAGCAACTTCATGAAAAACCCCACAGTATTAAGGTAACTATGCTTTGATCATACCAACAATCACAGCTCCTTGAGCATATCTCATTTCTTATCTGCATAACTCCTGCTATTCCACTGTGCCAAAACAGGGCACTGCTTGTGATCACATGAACTTATAGGCTCACTTTTCAATTAAGCCAGCGTGGATCTAAGTGTCTGCAGGTATTTCTTGTGTCCACACAATAGTCCAGGTAACAGTTGTGCTATTTTTACAAGACATAACTCTTGCTTTACAGCCAAAGGGGGTTTAAAAAAAATAGCTGTAAACCCCATCCCAACCCACAAACTCATTCCTGGACAGGTCCTCTCACAAGTTCCACCTGAACTTTCACTGGCTGCTGCAGAATCTCAGAAAACATGAAAGCAAGTCACCCCTGGTCTTCAAGGGAAATTCAGACATCAAAATCAACCCCATGAAGTCACACCTCAGGCTGCCTCACAAAGGGCTGCAAAATCCTGTCATTAAGCAATGGAAAAAGCAGCTCCTCCCCACCCACCTACACCAGCAGATAAGGTTCTCAGAATTACACAAAACTCAGTGCACAAGGAAACCACCAGGCCCTACCTCAGCTACTTTCTAACTCATTCTGCTCATTAAGGCACCACTGTGTTTCCTTTGGAAATCCACAGTGCTGGGAAGACACATGACAAGTAAGTTTTCAAACTTACTAAGTTTTCATGCATTTTATCACATAAGGAAAACCATACCAAGCATTGTAACAAGACAGCACCACAAAAACCCCAGTGGAAAAGCTACTCTCAAAAAAACCCCTCTTACAGACTTTTTGTCCTTTTATAGGCACTGAGTAGGCCAGGTAATAATGCCAAGTATCCACGGAAAGGACTAATTAGTTCAAGATGTCTCTCAGAGACATCAAGACAGCTTGGGGCTCACACTTTGCATAAAAACTGAGGGTTGCTGTAGGTATTAACAGGACAGGAATGATAGGCTTGCTCTGTCCCCACATGGAAAAACTGCCCTCATGGTGAAATTACAGAGGGTGTTTCACATCAGGACACGCACATCTCGCTTCTGTTTTGACAGGAAGGTGTTTCAACAGCTTTTGGGTTTGGAAACCAGCGGTTAATTGCAAATTGGCCCCTTTTCTGGGCAGGATATATCCAGCCCAAGTGAAAAAACACAGAACTCCGTGCTCTCCTGCCCAGAATATCACAGAGAGAAAATGAATTTAGACAACAGCAATGTGCAGTGATGAAAGCTGGGAGAGGACACAGGGGGCTCAGAGGATCTGAACACAGAAAATTGTGGTTTCATGTGAAGGTCCCACATCCCCCACGTGCTCTCACCTGGTCATACTCAGATGCTCCTGGATACAGAGGCCAGCCCAGAAACAGCTCAGCAATGACACAGCCCAGGGACCACATGTCAATGGCTTCACAGAATGGCAAACCCAGGATGATCTCGGGTGCTCTGGTAAGGGAAAAAGAAAGAAAAAAAATAAAGTAAAATCTTTTACTCTGAAAGCTACATTTCTTTCCCATAAATCACTCTGGATAAAGCCCCTCTATGCACAAGTAAATCTGGGTGAACATAAATTATTCACTTTAAAGCAGAAGTTGTTTCCTCAGGGGGGCCTAATGGATCACAACCTTTTTATCACTTAGTGGCACAGGTGGATTCCTTTATTGCCACAGTACCCCCAGCTCCCAGGAGGCCTTTACATCACAGTTGCATAAAGTTACTCCTTGAGTAATCAGTTTAATTACACTGACAGCACGTGTGGTGTCCCTGAGACAGCACACAGAGTCACAGAATTATCAATGTTGGGAGAGACCTTCAAGACCATCTAGTGCAGCCTATCCTAACAGAAATGGGAAGAAAAGCTCTGGCAAACAGTGCTCAGACTTTTGTTGGAGAAGGTCTTGGGATCCCAGGTGAGCAGCTGCAGGAGGCTTCCAGGTGGGAAAGAAGAGCAACTGCAGAGCCAGGAAAAGGAGCTCTTCGGAGAGCTGCTGGGTTTCTACCAGCACGTTTTCATGCAGGGTTTTTCAGAGAGTTTAGAGTTCAAAATGGATGGAGAGAGCCCAGCTGGAGGTTGTGTTTCAGGTTTCTGTGCACTCAACCACACCTAATGCAAAATGTACCTATCTGACCCAGCCTTCACAGGGAGATGATAAAAAATAAACCCCTCACACTCCCAGCATGGTTTGCTGCTGTAACAGGTTGGAATTTCAGGGAGATTTCTGTCTGGAACTGACTCATAACACAAAAGGATGTTTTAGTACAGCTCTTCACCTACACACAGCTCTGACACAAGCTGATGCTGTTCCGGCAGGAGAAATTCTGGTCCCACATTTGCATAGAGCACAAACCCCAGGTGCTGCAAACCCCCAGTGAGCTGGTGTGGGAATTTACTCTGGAAAGTACGGGAAATACAAAAACCTTGACTTTCTTCATGCATCACTAACACAAGAGCAAAGGAAGACAGAAAAGCCCTGAACTCCAGGCTATCTATTTCCTGGTCATGCCCCAGGGCTTGTGTGGCATTTCTTGTGTTACACTCTGGATACTTCCGTTGTTAAAAAAAGGCTCTGAAACCAGTCCTGACCCCTCTACAGAATTCTAAAAACCAGGGCTTGCATAATGCACAGGTGTCAGTAAATCTGACACTCACCCTCCTCAACTGCTCAACCTCAAACTGTTTGTACCTGGCAAGAAGTGACTCCCCGATTAATCACCCTCTGTGCGTGGTGACACAGATACACCTTTTGTTTTAGGTGTCTACACAGGTGTCTCCAAAACAAATGCACTCAGCCCAGCTGCTCAGGCACAGGGCACCTGAGAAAGCACAGGATCTATCAGAAAAGGCCAGGCTGGACTGGGCTTGGAGCAACCTGGGATAGTGGAAGGTGTGGAATGAGATGAGCTTTAAGGCCCCTGCCAACCCAAACCAGCCTGGGATTCTATAAAAAAGATAAATAGGTGAACCAGCTGCCTGTTGCAGGGAGGTCACACTTATTCTCTATTATCCAGATTCCATGATGTCTGAGCCCCCCAAAACCAGAGCCACAACACACATTTAGTAATCAGAATAATACATTGCACAAGCTTCTGACACTCTCTACTCAACATTGATCTGTTTCTACCTTCCTGTTTGGCT
Organism: Atrichornis clamosus; assembly: GCA_013400975.1. Classification (NCBI taxonomy): domain Eukaryota; kingdom Metazoa; phylum Chordata; class Aves; order Passeriformes; family Menuridae; genus Atrichornis; species Atrichornis clamosus. The sequence continues at coordinate 73,822 of WBMZ01015201.1, forward strand.
GTTCCTGGCAGCTGTTGACTTTGGAATGGTTTCCAAAGTATGCGAATACTACTACATATAATTCCAATAGATGTGAAAATACAAAATGATTATGCAAATATGAGCAATATCTGATATTTGAATGCTGAATGTCCTGCTAAACATTTATATTTTAAGGAAATATGCTAGAATAGATCAAATTTTCTACATTCTAACAGGTGCAAACCAGAGGAATATCCTTCTTCACAAGCAGAGCAAATACAATTATACATTCACACAGGATTTTCAGAGCTCCCCCGTGCCATTAGTCTGCATCAGCAAACTGTACTGACCCTCTTGATGATCCTAAAGCAGGAATTTCCAATTCAGAAAGGACCCAAACCCATCATAAAAGGAATGATGCATGCATTTGGGCTGGCAAACAAACTGAAATAGAGATGGTTTGTGGAATATGCAGAGCATGCTAATCCTTCACAAGTGTGTTAAAAACCCATACCAATTCCAATGGAAATAGAGATTTGTGGCAGTTTGTTAGCCTTTAACTCCAGGATGGAATAGACTATTCCTAAATCTCAATACCACAACGATAGCAAGTTGAGCTCTTGTATTTTATTCCCTGCAACTAAATAAATGAACGTCACATGAACCACCTGATTTCATTCTGACTGCAGGACAAGGCTGGAAAATCAGAATTTGTCTCATCTCCTTTTACACCACTGCAATTAGCAGCCTTATGAGATGTGAGCTGCACCAGAACAGCAGGCAGAGGTCACTTCCATAGCTGCTCTGTCAGAGATTAAAGTGATTTTACCATCTTAAGCTCTTAGAAATAAAAACAACAACCCTCTTTGCACAGATGCTTGCCAAGCACTGCCTTCCAAAGCTGACAAATACACTCAGGCACTCTCAGAAGAGAAACCACTCACAGCAGCCCCAGAAAACTCTGAGACTCACTCCCAGCATTTCCAAACACACCGTGTTTACACCTGTGCCTCGGGATGATGGGAACACAAAGCTTGTACAAGTGCAGCCAGCAATGCGGGGAACAGCAGGGTCACCAGGGAGCTGGATTAGCAGAGTCAGACTTGGCAGCAGGCGCTGCTGCTCCCAGGCCAGGATGGCTGGGACAGAAGTAGGTCATGGAGCCCAGAGCAGAGGTGAGAAATGGATACTCCTGCACTCTGCAAGCTCCCCCAATGCTCAGGGCCACCTTCTCCTGGCCCAGATCATCAGTGCCTCAGCTCAGCACCTTCAGTTTGTGCTCCACACTGGCCCACAGGCAGCACCAGGAGGCAAAACCTCCCAGGATGGCTGTACCCACATGTAACACAGGACATGAGTAAACCTCACTTTGCACAGCAGGGAGATCAGTCTTCCAGGGATTTTTCCTTTCTGCAAGCTCTTTCCTTCCATTGCTCATCCTCCCCAAGGAGAACAAAAGCATCTTACCCGATGTAACAAGCATACTCTGGTTTTGAGGTGAGGAATTACTGCAAATACACCTCAGAACTGCCACAGAAACTGTTCAGTGCACAGAGCTGATCTACTCCCAGTCCCTGCTGGGCTTCAGAGCCAAAGAATTCCTCCTGGGCACCTCTGCTTTAGAGTGTGAGCAGCAGAACTGCCCCTCCTGAGTGGGTCACACAGCAGAGGCAGCAGCAGTGCCTGTGGAAAGGGGAATCCTGCCTCAGTCCAAACACACTTGTCCTGACAAATCCAACGGGACATCCCAACAGGATGATGCTGCTGGAGCTGTCCATGGAGCAAGGTGTCCAGCTGTCAGGACAGCCAGACCCTGAGTGAGCAGGGCTGCTGGACAGGATGACCTCCAGCAGCACAGAGTAATTAATAAAGGCAGGGTGTTTTTCCTCCAGGGTACATAAATCAGAATATCCCTCCCACAGCACCCGAGTGGGGCTGGTTTAGTCTCTACAGGACAGAGGTTACCCACATGTCAGTAATAGGTATTCAAAGCCAAAAAGTGAGCACAGAGATGTTTATTTTTAGTAGCTGACAGAGAACCATATGAAAAATTGGTCTACACAGTTTTATTAAACTCAGCATTGAAAAAAATTCCAACTTGGAACTCATCTGAACACGAATTTAATGTGAATATGGTTAAAGCAATCCAGTTCTCCCACAACAAGCTGGTTTCTGTGCCATCTCCATAAATTTCTAGATCATGGATTTTAGTAATCATCACCATTAAACTAATTACATATCCCTAAAATACTAGATTTCCACATCACAGCATTCTTCTCTTTAGCCAAGCAGACAGTCCAACGCCACCTAATCCCAGGTTATTTCTCTTTCTGGCAGTGTCAGTCACCCCAGGGAGCTGGAAGGGGCTGGGAGTGCAGTGCTCCACACACAGATGGAGCAAACACTTCCCTCGCTGCAGCCCCTGGAAGATTCTTATCACCCCTCCCTGCTTTTCCTCAGCCAAATCTGCTTTCTGAGATACCAGAAACTGGAGAGCACCCTGTGCCTCCCCAGACTGCTCTGCTGACACATGTGGCAAGTCAGATAGAGCAGGTTCTTGACCAGTGATCACCTCTTTCAATGCAACAACAACAAAATTGATGATGTCTTTCACAGAGTGAGCATTTTAACAGAGATGTGGAGCACAACTGCACTCCAAAAAAAAATAACAATCAATAGTTAAGAATTGGAAAGGTTGGTGCCAACAAGCTGAGCAAAGATCATGAGCAAGGGATTAAGAGAAGTTTGTATCACACGAAAGGAATGGCACAGAGAGCTGGTACTGGGTGCTGGAGTTAAAATAAAAACAACACAAAAACAAAGGGGGTAAGAATACAGGGAGTATGAGGGATGAACAGAACAAACCTACAATAAGCCAGGCTTTAAACTGAAGCAAGGAGCCAGGAAAGACATCAAACAGGGCAGAGACACAGGGTGGGGTGGAGTGTCTCAGTCCTGTCTGGTCCCAGCTGGAAGGACTAGATACTGGTTCTGAGTTTTGTGTCAAGTGAGCTCACATTCCACCCAAAGCAACCCTGACAACACAGCACAGACTCTTCACGGCCCTTTGAAGCCAGAAGTTCTTTCTGCATCCATTTATTGAAGTCTGCTGCTACTTAAACTGAACTACACACTTAACAGAGCCAAGCTGGAAGAATAATTGAAAGAAACAGCACAGCTTGCTTTATACATAGCTTCTGAGTTTTAACGTTTTTTCCCACAGTTTATTTTTAATTCTTAGGCAGGAGTAGGGTAGAAGCCATCTCTACACTTTGCTAAGGGAAGCAGAGATCTATCTGATCACTGCTTTAAGGAGCTGCAGGTCTCATGAAACCATGACTTAGGCCAGGGTTGACACAGGAAGTCATGTGCTCATGAAGGGGGTTAAGACAAAGATGAAGACTCAGAAGAAACAAAAGCAAAAATAAACTGGTATCCCTTTGACTCCTCTCCCTTCTAAATGCCCAAGATTAATGGATTAGTTTCAGACCATGGCAAACAACCCAAAATGTACCAGTTAATACTACCAAACTGCTTCTCCAGTTAGCTACTTCATACAGTGTCACAAGCCAGTTGTTGATGGGATAAAATCAACTTAATGCACTGATCTGGGGGGAAAGGAACGTGTTGGGCTGCAGATTAGGCCACCCTTGCTAGGCAGACATTCTATTTATTTACATCCAACTTTCAGAAGAAATCTCCAGGAAGCATGCAGAGCTGATCATTTCCTCCTCCCCCTCAGCTGGGATTAGACAGAATAGCTCAGTGCCTGCAGAAGGAGCCCTCCAGCAGGACCAGCCTGACTTGGTTCAGGGAGCAGGGTGTCAGTGCTTACCTGTAGTACCGTGACTGCAAGTACGTGGAGCACACGGCCTTGGACACGTGGCTGGCTGACCCAAAGTCTATCACCTTCACTCTGTAGGGCTGGCGTGCAGGATCCACCAACATGATGTTCTCTGGCTTCAGATCAGCATGGATCAGACCCAGGCTCTTTAGCTTCATCAAGGCAGTAGCCACTTGCTGCAGGATGGGCCGGATGTATTTCAGGGGCAATGGACTGAACTTGTTTTGCTTTAAGAAATCATATAAGTTCTGTTCCAGCATCTCAAATACAAGGCATGTATGATTCTTGTGTTGAAAGCACTCGTAGGAGCGGACAAAGTTGTACTCATCAGCATTCTCACTGCTCAGGCGAGACAGGATGCTCACCTCAATCTGGCCCTGCCGGGCATAGGAGGGATGGTTCTTCAGGATTTTGATGGCTACAATCTCCTTCGTGCTACGTTTCCAGCATTTCGCCACCTGCCCGAACGTCCCTCGTCCCAGGAATTCCAGGACCTCGTAGCTGTTAGTCATAGAGCACAAGATCTCATGCTGGACCAGCTGATAATCCCCCTCCCCACTGGAGCTGCTGCTTTTCGTGGTGACCGTGGTGGTCGTGGCCGCAGCACCCACCGCAGGTCTGTTTTGCAGCATGAGAGGTGGATGTTCCTCAATGATCTGCACACTACCGTTGCTGTCAACCTCTTCACTTTTCCTTTTTAATCCACATTTTTGGTATGGTTCCAGCAAAGAAACGTTGCTCCTGTGGGTGAGGGTCTGGCTGCTCTGGAAGGACGCTGTGGCGCTGCTGCCGGTGCTGTCGGCCGCGGTGACCACGATGTGCTCCACGGAGGGAGCGGGGAGAAGGAGGTTCTGGTCGTAGGCAGGGATGCTGAAATTGGCTACCTGATGAGAGGAGCTGGCTTGCCCTTGAGCTGCTGGGAGGTTTTTGCTGTGGGTATAATACTTGTCACTACTGCTCTGTCCTGAAACATCCCAGACAGACGGCTCCACTTTCAGTTTCTTGGCACTGCAGAAGGCACTCGAGGATACTGACGGAGGGGAGAACACCTGCAGCTGTGAGGCCATACCTGAGAAGGGAGAGAACTCATTAGGCGGAAGACGTTGCGAATGACAAGGTCCTCCATCTGCACAAGAAGCAGAATGACAAGTGTTTTACTGAGCACCATATGGTGCCCACCACTCAGGAAGGCAACCTCTGGAACTACTGCTCCTCAGGGCATCACAGAGCAAGGCTCTGTAGGAGAATTACTTTGTTTGACAAGCACACAGTTCTTTATCCAGCTCTCTAAAGGCTAAAGGAATCCCAGGACACAACAGGAATCACAGAATCAATTAGGCTGGAAAAGACCTCTGAGATCATCGAGTCCAACCTATGAGCAAACACCACTTTTTCAACCAGACCACGGCACTGCGTGCCACATCCAGTCGTTCCTTAAACACCTCCAGGGATAGTGACTGCACCGCCTCCCTGGGCAGCCCCTTCCAATGTCTAATCACCCCTTCTGTGAGGAAATTCCTCCTATTGTCCAATCTAAACCGCCCCTGGCGCAGTTCAACACTATGTCCTCGCGTCCTGTCGTTTGTTACCCGGGAGAAGAGCCCGACCCCCACCTGGCTACACCCTCCTTTCTGGGAGTTGCAGAAAGCGATAAGGTCACTCCCAAGCCGCCTTTTCTCCAGGCTAAAAACCCCCAAGTACTGAGGAAAAGAATTCTGAGGATCGGGAGAGCGCAGGAAGTGAGGAGCCCCTGCGAAAATTAAGATCCCGTCCCCAGGCCTGTTTCTCAGACACTGTAAAAACAGAGACGGTGGGAAACCCAACCCCGACAGGCCGAACCCCCCCGCCGGGGCAGCGCCCGCCGCGCAGGCCGGAACGCCACGACCGGAGCCCGCCGGGCCGGGCCGGGCCG
>WBMZ01015205.1:0-36976 GCA_013400975.1 Atrichornis clamosus
GTTCACGAGCCTGGGGAGTGCCTTGCCTCTGTCCAGGCTCAATCCAAAGCAAAAACTTACAAATGCCTATATCTAATTTGCAACAGCTAAAAACCTTTTCTGAAATGCTGCTGATGTTAGAAGTTCATCCAAGTCTGAAACATAAATCTATATTACTATAGGTTTCATTTACCCAACACAATTCTAGACTGTATATAATTTTTATACTGAGATCTCCTTACATGGACGTGTGTGATGCAATTCCTTTTAGGAGAGAAATGTAAATTAACAATTAGAAACGGGAACTTTGCAAAAGAGCTTAACAATTACATCAGAAGAAGTTGAGTGCCAGTGAGCTTAAGAACAGCAAAATCACATGAAACCTCCTGCGTGTGGACTGAAGTCCCTATGCTCACGTGTGAAGGGGGCTTTAAATTAAGACCCAGTAGTTATCATGTATTTTGTGATAAGTGCAAATACTCACCCAGCCCCGTGGATGACAAGGCCAATGAAGAAGATGACAAAGAGATGGTGGGTGTACCAAAATACTTCAAAATACGACCTCCGGATGGTTTTGGTGGATGATGTGATGATGAGTATGAGGGCCAGCGTGATGACAACCCCAGTGATACCAGCCAAGTACGTGAAAGCCACATATAGGCCCCCAATGGGATTCTGTGAAACAATTGCACACATTGGCCTAAGGAAGGGGTTGCAGAGCCACTTGAGCAACCTCTCACAAAGCCCTTCACTTTGTTATAAGTCCTTAAGTCATCCTGTGGGAATTTGTATGTCAAGAATGCCAAAATCCCACTCCATTTTTGTTGCACTGCAGATTTACCTTTACTAAGGTAAATGGAAGTGGAGATAAAGGGTTTTCCACCAATTCACACACCAAACATTGTTTCTTGCTCTGTCATGTCTCAATAGTACAGGCTTGGGGAAGGTGAATACATTTGTTCAGCTCTGCTGTTAGGAACTGGAGTCCTACATCCATATTTTGGGAGCTAAATGACAGCTCTCCTTTCCCCTGGTGTTGCACACCTGTGGGACTCATAACTCATGCACAGTTTGGATGCCCAGTGCTCTTCTGAGGAGTAGGAAGTTCCTTTTTTTTCCCCCACTCACCAGAGCTTAAGCTGCCCAACTTCAAAACTTTTGCCTCAATTTCTGTGCACCTTTCTGAGTGCCATGTCTATCTTAGTCAGAATACTGCCTTACAGGGTGTTTGTTTTTACATGTTTTAAAATTACTTGGAAATCCTCAGGTGAAAAAGTTTAAAGTATTACCAAAGTTCAGCAACGATATTGCTGGCAAATACAGAAGAATGAATTCTACAAGGTTTTTCTGCAAGATGGCCCAAACCCAGATTGTGGACACCAGAAATAGGCACTCTGCTCAAATGGTCTTAGATATCACCTAACCAAACGTAATGATGACTCTTCAGAGTCTGATGTCACTTACCTTGATAGTTTGTCTAAAAAAGTTGACATAGCTCTCATCTGGTTTGTCTCCCAGGTCAGAAAGCACAGCTGCCAGCGTGTCTTTCTCTTCAACACGGGCTTGCACACTCCACTCTACGTTGAATAAGTGTGCAATGGTGTGAATTGCTGGGAGTGAAGGAAAGGAATAATCAGCATTAACCACAAGCACTCAGCGGTTTTGGGTAACATTTGAAACTTTGTCACATTTGTCAACTGCAGCTGAAGAGCTTTGCCGCTCTCACCCTCTTCATCACAGTTTCAGGTCACTGATGTGTTTTGCTGTTAAAGCTTTGCCACCTGAAGTTTACATTTTTTGAGTGGGGGAGGGAAAGAAGTAAAAGGAAGTTTCCAGTACACTTTTGTTCAACAAAGGCTTTCAACAACTCAAGTAGTAGTACCCTAACACATGGGAAACTGAAGCATGGGATGTCTTAAATTATTTGTCAGGATCATCCTTATCCAGGACTTCTGTAGAAGAGCTGAGAAGTGAATCTGGATTTCTTTGGGGTCACATTTGTTAGTGATGCTTTGTCCCTACTGTACTGCTAATAATCATTAGTAATATTCTTCCTGGGCTGAACACATCCGAAAACTAAACCAGCTGAGGTGTTTCACACTAATTCCACTACATGTTATTTCAGGGTAAAGCTGTACAATGCTTTGCAAAATTCGAACCATCTTGTATAAGCAGATACTTATTCACCTTCAAAAGAGGTACAGATCAAACACCCCAAAAAAATCCACCTGTCCTGCAGCCCTACTCTGTGGCCTGATGTTAACCGCATCACCCTGTTCCTTTTCTGTGAAGTGGTGGTCACATTTCAGCCACAGCTCAGAAAGGGAACCTGTCCAGCTCAAGTATTGTACTGATACAAGGACTGTTTTAGGATACTTGATAGGTTCTTGTATTGAGAAGTGACAAATTTGATGGGGGGAAAAAAAAAATAGAAACCTTTTAATTTAAGAAACGAGAGATAAAATAGGAAAAAAAACATTGTCATGGCCAGTCCAAGTTTTTTATATCTTCTTTTTTTAAAAATCATTTTCTGAGTTGTTTCAGACATGCCAGATAAGAAATAAGTCTAAACAAGAATTAAATCTTGTATCTGATTCTCAGGACATTGCTAAACACCCTTTATTAAACCATCATAAATGGTGCTGACAGTTCAAAATAAAAGCATTATTTCTTATTTATCTTTTGCTCTCTGCCAGTTGGCACATATTTGGAAACTGATTTAAGCCTTGGCACATGCTGACTCCTTTAGGTTAATGAAATCAGGTCTCTGCCCATAGCCTTAAGAACTTGAATCCCACTGGGATTCCATGTAAAATGCACAAGAATGCAATAAACAAAGAAACATTAAAGTACCAACCAGTGTGAAGGGCGATCATCCAGGCCACCATTTTGTGAAAGGTGAGGTTCCTGTCCAGCTGTCGTCTGATACGGGTAGAGCAGCACTTGGGGTTTGAAGGAAAAAAGCATTTGAAGACTATTTGTGTTGTCTATGCATGCTTTTTAAATGCAGGGACAAAACCAGAGGCCCTGAGCACAACAATTGATGGCATTACTAGGAAAAATTTAGAATTCCTAAATATAGACAAAAATATCTCCCCCCATCTGTCAGAAGACAGGAATTACTGATTATGTTTTAACACGTCCCACTGAAACAAAGTATTTGATAACAAGAAAAAATTCAACATCCAGTAGAACAAAGGTATGTATCTTATCTGTTTTAAATTACACATTACAAACAGAAGGAGGGGCCACAGTCTGCCATGGCAGAGTGACTGCTTTGGTAGCATCAGGATCCTTTTGTGGTTCATGCTGTACAAATGGGCTGCAAAGTTTGGGTGTAACTGTCTCAGGGAGCTCCCACCCCAAGCGTGTCAGTGACTTATGGTGGTGATATGCAGGCATTCCTTCCCCAAAATACTGGGTGTAGGCGCCAGGCATTCACTTACAACTTGGTGCTGGAGTTACCCCAAAAGAAACAGCAAAAATCTCTGCAGATACAAACCAAAGAAACTGGTTCTTAAGGAAAACAGGATGATATTTTCATTACGAATGATGATGGGTTTCTAACAGGCCCCGTTTGAATTGTGCTGCAGTCACTGGGAGTTCTCCTAGAACTTTAAGTTCCTGTAAAGCTGGCATTTGCTGTCTGCACACAGTAGAAAGCATGATTGTCATGTGTTGTATCTTTGTATTGCGTTTGCTGACTGGTCAAGGGAAGAAAACACGATGCCAACTACCACAAACGTTTCCTCAAACAACAGGGGCAAACACTCTGGGACTGTCACAATGGCTTCAGTAGACTATAATAACAACCAGGAGAAATTTGGCCTTTTCTGTATCAGGAATCTTGAGACACAATAAAAAAAGATTGTAGCATAAAATGCAGCATAGTGAGGAAGTGCCAGCTCTGCCTGACTCCCTTGCAAAAGCCACTTGATCTGTTTAAGTGAAGGCCAAGCAGTGCCAGAGGGCTGCAGCTGCCTTCAGTTGTGAGCCTCGTTGGCAACAGTGATAAATACAGCAATGAGGAGCAAGTAAAGACAACACAGCTGTTCTTTCAGTTAAAAACAAAAAACTTTGTAGCACATGATTTCTGGGTGGCAAGATGGAGAAGGCAAGACTTTACAGTATATTCCTATTGAACAGTGGGTTTGAACAATTCTTTCCTCTTCTTGACCCCAGTGCCACTGCTGTTGGGAAGGTTACTACTCATCCAATAAGTTACTTGATGTTTAAATGATTTTTCTTACAGACCCTCCCTCACAGTTGTTACCTGAAGAGCACAGCTAATTAGAGACAGCAGCAGAAGAAGCATAAGCAGCTGTACCCCTGTGCTCAGGCCACCACAGTGCTGCCACTGCCACACTGGGCCCTGTGTGTTTTGCTTAAGATCTGAAATTACATCCTTCCTGAGGTGTAGCTTTATGGCAAAAAACCAACTGAAGCTAAACAAACACCAACTGTCTAAGAGTGCTATTTTATGCCCCTCCATGCCCTCCCTGCCCACCCTTAGCTCCCTTTGCTTCCTCATTCCCAGCTGTCAGCAGGGGAGCGTGATGCCAGCAGGCAGCAGGAACAGAGCTGTATTTCCCTGCCCGGGGCTCACTGCGTGCTGGGTGTAGCCTGCGTGACCCTACCACAGTGCCCAGGGCAGAAGGACTGACTCTGTAGCTTGAATGCCAAGAGGGGCACCTTCACCAAGATCCTGGTTAGAAAAGTTAAGCTATACATGTTAGGAGAGGAGCAATTCAGGACAAGTAGCATGAAGTCCCAACTGGAGTACAATTCTCAATGCTCGGAATCAGGTTTTAGCCTTCCGGTAACATCTCCATATCTATCTTCAGCTCTTTCACTGCTTTGACCTCAGAAGACCTCTGTCTGACCTGCTTTAACCTGTGGAATCTCAAAAAGGCCTTGTATCATCAAGAACTCATCACTATTTTCCAGTTGCATTCACCCAATAGCAACATCAATTCTTACTAAATTTATGTTCATTATTGCCCTCTGCAGCCTGGGGAGTCAGCTCTGAATTTTGGCTGATACCAGTTGATCTACCTCAGGGCAGGGAAATAACAGCTTTAACCCTACAGCTTTACTTAGTATTCTTTTTCCTTTTACTTACATGGAGGGTATGGCTGCCTGCTTTTGCAGCATCCCAGGATCTGAAGGAGTATAGGAAACGACTGAAAGCCTGACATGTGTAGTTCCAACTTTATATTCCTAAGTGTTATACCTTAGAAGGTCTAGGGCACTGGCCTTACTCCTAAACATAATATAGGAGTTTAATGTGGCAGGCACATCTCATTTATTCAGCTACACTCATTGTCAGGATATACGTACTAGATGGAAGCACAGCCTGGGTTATCCCTGATTATTTTATTATTTCATATCCCACTCTCTTCCCTTAAGAAGGACTCTTGAAACACTGCATCTATTTTACCCCTTCCTCTTCTGCTCTGCTTTTTCAGCCCCTGTAGGCTGCCTCATTTGCATGAAAGAATTTATAATAGGCTTAGAGATGAGAACCAACTTCTGGGAACTGGTTTTGTTGATCGTGTTTATATTAAAGTGTCCAGAGAGAAAGGAGGAATCATTATACATTTGGAATGACAATTCATGAACTTGAGGAGAATATTGCTTTTTCACTGGACCACGGCCTGCATTGTCTGCATTATTTCTGCTGTAACAGGCAGAAATCTAGACTTGGCAGTGTGATACAGTCAGTACTACCACAGGAAGCCTCTCCAGCTCTCACTTAGAATCAGTTGCCCTTAGTGGCGGTTCCTCAGTGCTGTGTATAACATCTGCGTTTGGGAGCTAAAAAGTGTCAAAAGGCCTGTGAACTATTTCATCCTGAGATGGAAATGCAACTCAGACAAGAAAGAATGTAATTTATGAACCAGCTGAAAAAAAGTCCCTTTCTGAAAGTCTCTGAAAGACTACATTTACCTTAAGAACTGAGCATGAAAAGACAGCAGACATGGGCTGGGTGTTGCATCAGTGACAAACAAGGTGAATGTGTGTAAGCACCAACAGCTGCTGCCAGCCAAAAGAGGAACTCTTCATCCAGGGCAGCACCATGGCCAGGACACAGCAAAAAAGGCAGGACTCAAAGGAGACTAATACAAAGCTAAACTCTCAATAGATCTCTAGGTGTCCCATGGGAAATAGGCCTCTGTCTTCCTCTTGGCAAAACTCCAGGCTTATCTGCTTCTTAAAAGAGGACATCCTCAAAGTATGGTATATTTGGGGAACTTGGACTAAGTTTCTTGGTATATTTGCAAGGCTGTTTAGGTTATTATCTTTCATAAATTTTGAAATTCTTTCTTCATCTTACCGCACTTGATCCTCTGAGGAAGGACAGCAAGTTTCGACACACTGGCAGCAGAATCAGCATGCAATTGAAATTCAGGCAAGCTGCAGGGGCCCTTGCAAGAGCCAAAGCGCGCTGTAATTGGAGAGATGCTGTTATTAAATGCATTACCTAAGACATTTTCCAGGGCATGGATAAGCACAGATTTAATTTATGTATTATATCGCGACTTGTAATGAGTGTGAGATCTAGAGTCCACAGGAACAACATGAATGTTCAATGTAATCATGTTCTGGCCAGATCAGAGACACACACGCAGGAAGAACAAACTTCTCCAGATAGACAGACACCTTCTGTTTTCAGTGTTGAAATAATATGGTTGCATAAAAAGCTCCCTGTGACGTCTGGCTATCAACGGTCCCACACAGGTGCAAATCTAAGCCATCAGCAGAGTTCTGTGTCCCAGGGCTGTAGAGAAAGTCTGTGGTTTCAGTTTGGCTGGGGGTTATGGTGGATGGACAGCTTATAAGGGAAGCAGTTTAAGTTCTCTGTCAGTAAATGGAGTCTAAGGAAATTTGTTGCCTCAGCTTTTAGGAATCTATTTCCTTAATGTTGGTCTTTACACCCTGAATTATTTAAGATTTTTGAACAAAGACCATTTGAAATGAGGGAATAATGACCATATAAACCCAAAAACAAGGAAGGGAAGGAAAAGATAATGTTTGCTCTCCTTATATGGATTGAGAGCTTTTCAGGTTTCAGACCCCAGCTACTTGGGGTTACCCTGAGCTCTACTTATCCAAGCATGAGTCTCTGTGATTTCAAAGGCAACTGCACCATGATTGCAAAGGACAGGATTTGATCCAGAGATCTGAAGCTGTATGCAGAATGGGATTTCATGCTTTGTTGAATTAAACCATGGCTTTGCAAACCTTAGGCAAAATGCTGTGTTCTGTAGTGTGAAGCTTAGGTTGATTTTTATGTCTGTGATCAGGGTTTTAAAATAAGTGAAAAAATTAATTTTCCCTGTCAATTGGTCATGACCTGTGGTAACTTTGGAAGCAAGTTTGTAGTAGGACACATAATGCTGCTGGATTATATGGAATAGTCCAGCATCCAGCATTACTTCACTACTTGACTACCATTCAAATGCTTCATAAATATATGAATGATGATAGCTTTTCAGAGCCAATATCTTTGTAAACTATTCATGCTCCAAAAAATAATTGCAAGGAGAAATGATTGCACAATAGTTCAATGGCAATATTGTATTCATCTTTTGCTTAATTAAATATCCCAAATTAATGAGTATTTTAATTAGCAGGAGAATAATAGTTAACTGAAAACTTCTTTAGAACGGGATCTTTCTATTTTGTGTACCAGCTTTCTGTTCAGAAGCACTGGACATATCTGTCTGCATTCAGTTGTCTGTTTGCATGTGGCTTCTAACTCCTACATGAACCTGCTGCTCCAGCCACTTGATCCTGTTTCAATCAAATAAAACCAGGCAAAAATGCTGTGTGCTCTATCTATGCCAAAATCCAAACGTCTTGTACTTACGCCAAGGAGCACTCTGGTGTAGAAGAATTTTGGTGGGACATCATACACAAGGTAATACCACCAAAAGAGGAAGACATTTAACCCCAGCCAGACAAGCTGAAAGAGAATTAAACAGGACGCTTACAGTTTGTTGTTAGAGATAATCCATCTGAATTTACACAGTTCAGATAGCTGCCGGTTAAGTTCCCTGTGCTCCTGCTTGTGCAGAGAGCCGTACTGCAGGGAATAAAGTTTTCAGCAGGGGTGGTAGAAATCTTTCCGGTGTAAAAGGGCTCTGAGTGAACACAGGTACAGGAGTGGCAATACACCAAAACAGAGAGATGTGTAGCTGAAACTTTTTCACAGGTCAAGGGGTTTAGACACAGTTGTATCAGGACTGTCACACTACAGGAGTTTAGTTCTGTGAGTCTGGTTGAATCTCCAGACACCATTAAAGTTTAGGGACTCTTGCAAATGGCAGTTCCTCAAGCACATTAAACTATGTAAGAGGAAGACTTAGAAGCTGTGACAAAGAAGCTTGAAATCTCAGGCTAGATGGGCTAAATTACACATCGGGCTGTATTCAACAGGAGGCTCGGAGGGTCTGAAATCAGCCAGCAAGGAATAGTCAACGCATGGTAGCATGTGGACTACCCAAAACTGGGCTTCTTCGTAGTGGTATTGCAGAATTTTCTCACACTTGCACAACCAATGGTGCAGGTTTCTTTAAGGAAAGACAAGTTATTAACTCTTAGGCAGCTACAAGTCCATCTGGTCAAAGAGATCGTAGCAAATCTGGACATTTGCCCTCCAGGAGGTTGTTGGCTGATTTCACATCTCATGTTGAAACAAATCTCTATCACTGCACACTCAGTCTATGTATTTTCACTAAGTGGTGCATGAAAACAATGAGAAAATCTGAGAACTGAGAGAAAATCCAGATAATGTGACAGTACAGTCCCTTGCCCCTCCTAACCCATACGTTTTACCAGTCCTTTGGCCAACCTGACACTGTGAAAGAACTCAGGATTAGTTCAGATCTTGAAAATGTAAATAAATACTGGGAGATTAACAGATTTCCATCAGGGTAAGACAGTATATAGGAAACCCCCAAGTCCTCATTAAAACACCAAGCTCATCTCAGGATTAAGTGCTTAGGATATTTATTAAAAGTGAGAGTGGCACATTCTCACTTTAAATTTGGCCTGACCTTGATGGTCTTTTACAGTTCTTCTTGGTGTTAACTCATAGGGAACGTGGAAAACACTATGACAACCTCTGGCAGTGTGTTTCTGTTTTGTTGAGGTACATCAGTAGAAATTGTGTCTGTCCTGTTTCTGTCAAGCACTGGACAACCCTGTACCTGGTCAGTGTGCAGTAAAGATGTAGAGGCCAAAGCAGAACACTCAGGTAAGACTTCCAGCAATCTGCCTTTTTAGCTGATTTCTTTATCAGTGCCTCCATCAGTTTCCTTCCCTATTAGCTGACCTTGTTATAGCTTTGAGGTTCAAAACCCAAATTCCTTATTTGAACAAAATAAAGGCCTCTTACTTAATTCTTCTAATATTTCAATTTCGGTGGGGAAAGAAAAAAAAAAGAAAAAACCAGAATTCACCTTTCAACTTCCTCAGGTCACTGAAGGTGACAGCAAACAAAGTCACTCCCTTTCAAAGCACTGAAGTGAAACAGCTATGGGGTTATGTTCCTAAATTACAATGTAATATGCAAGTATTGACTGTTCATAGCAGCAGAAATATCTCTTTGAACAAAGATGCTTGCATTTCAGTCACCACAAATATGTAAGTTATATGCCTTCTTTTTCTTCCTTTTCTTATTTTCATCTACTAACCACACTTAGCAGCAATATCTCAGCTGCTCTTACATTTTGGTGTTGGATATGTTTTTAATACATACGTGTATATGTACATAATATATGCATATATGTGTACCTATAACCCTTGTAACACACTGCAAACTGAAAAAAAGAAAACACTAAAATATTAACTTAGTTTTCTCCAAGGAGGACCGCCCTGCTTACCCTTTAGCATTTGTAAATGCAACTGGGATTTTCCATACTTTTAAATCTTGCTCAGAATTTATTTAACCTACTTTCACAGCTCCTCTGTGCAAGCTGTAAACAAATTCAATTCGAATACTAGTTGTCTTAATGAAGGATTCATGAATCCTGGCTCTAAATCCTTGAATCTGACATTAATAAATATTTTATACCATCAAGACACTGTGCTTTCAGTTACACCCACTTTTGTTTATAAAAGTGCAAGAAAGGGTGGTTGTTTAATTGTTTTATCCATTGAAGTGCACATAGTTAAGTGAGTTTTAATGTTATTTGTTTTGCTTAACTAAAATATTTCTAACAAAGCAAGCTAAAGTTAACATACAATCATTTCTCAGTTAACAATGAAGCCCACAGCAACTGAGATACCAGAGAGACCTCCTTAAAAATTATTCCCTTGAAGCATTTCCCTGCACTTGCTGCCCTAGTTTTCAGCATAATCGGGTGCATCGTTCACTGACACAGTGAGAAATGCTTAGCACAACTTTCTGCAGACACAAATCACCATTAAAATTGTACTTACAACGACGAAGATGGACAGTCCTTCATTCTCCACCCAGTTCCCCATGACTGCCTGAGATGTGTGTGCACAGTGGCCCTGCTCTATTTGGGACAGCCTCTATGTCTCCTCTCATAAGGAAGTGAGAGTAAAAGGTTGCAGCACCCTGTTTCCTTTCTCATTCATTTAGGAAATAAGTTAACCATTTAATCATGACCACAGTTCTGTTTCAAATGCATTTCTACCATCTTACATATAACTTTTCTTAACTCAACTACATATAAAATGTTGAAACATACTCTTTTTCTTTGTGATACAAGGGATAAAATAAGTAATCCAACTGGTCAGGTTTTCTGCTAAAAAATATATTGCCACTTCATATAATTTTAATGCTGAAGTTGTAATATAGAAAGCACAGAAGCGTTACCTCTGCCCAGATTTGTCTTTTTTTTTGGTCAGCTCAGGTCTGAGATACAGTTCATGCTGATCCTTGTTGATAAAGAATCACCAGGATTATTTCTCTTCCAGTAATTCAATGTTCACGGAAACTTCAAAGTGTAATCTAACACTCCTCTTTGTCTGGTAGATCCTCTTTTTCTGGTACCTTTCTAATTCCTCTCTGCTCTGGCCAAAACTAAGTGTGTCACTGGATAGGCTGTTTTTTCATATTTTTGGCTCTTGCAGAGTCCCCTTTGATGGCCATCCCAAATGGATCATAGAATATACGGAATGATAGAATGGTTTGGATTGGAAGGGGCTTTAAAGATCATCTACTTCCAACTTCCCTGCCATGGGCAGAGAGCCCACCCACTAGCTCAGCTTGTTCAGGACACCATCCAACCTGACCTGGAATGCTTCCAGGGAGGGGGCAACACCTCCAGGGATGCTGGATGCCATCAGAGGGTCTGGTCCCCCATGTTTCATTTATGGATGTAGCCTCTGGGAGTTAAACAGCTGGAGTGTCTGGGAAAGGAAAGGAGGGGGCAGTTCTGATTTGTGGGTGTCCATTCTTGCAGTGAAGACAAGCCTGCCCTCCCTGCCCAGGAATGGCAGTGTTCTCACTGCCTTTTTCTTCCCCTTAGCTCAGGCCGAGTTACTTGTGCCTTCTCTGTGGTGAGAAAGTGCACCCATCCAGAACGTTCTGAGATACAGCAGCTCTGCCTTGCCTGGAAGATTCTCAGGCACCATAGTCCCTGAAATAATGGATTTATGGGCTCAGAAGGTTTCTGGAAGGCCACAAACCCAGCACAGGCTGATCTTGGATCAGTCACAACAGTTGCAAAGTTTGACGTCCTTTTAACAGCCTGAACACAGGCCCTGAAACAGAGCGTATTTCAGCTGCTCACAGCCTGGCAATTATCAAATGCAGGTATCTGATTTCACTGCCTGAACTCAAACAAAAGGGCAGAGGCGCTGGACCCTACCACAGATGGAAGTTCTGGTGCTCCCTGGTGCTCGTGAGTTTTCCTGTTAATTCTGAAAGTAACACAAGCACAGCAAACTTCGCCTGTTGCTGCAACTGACAAGTTTGAGTAGAAACGGTAGCAAAACCACCCACGCAACACCCCTGATTTAATTCTGGGGGTTTCATCTTCTAAACTAATGAAACAGCTTTGCTATTACAAGAACGTGCTTGTTTTAGACTTTGTTCTAATTTGGAAAATGCACCCTGTACAAGAAAAGGCAACGTTGGCAGCTGTGTATTGATTATGTAGAAGTGTAAAATTGGAGTATGGAAAAAATGATATGCTCTCTCATTCTGTTTATAAAATTTCTTCCAAGCTACTTGATTACACACGGCATTTTTCATCCTTCTTTGCACTGGAAAGTTCAGTGAGCACTGATCCTTTTGCAGCATGAGAGTATTGCAAATGCATTCAGGTCTCAGGGTTCCTCATTTCCTTGCAGTAATTTTACCCCATTGCTTAGGAATTCATTTCGTACCTCTCCTGCCCTGTGCAATAATGGTCTGTGTATTGCTGTACAAATTTAATATCAGACACTTGCAATAGGCCTAGGGATTTCACATATGCCTCCTAAAAGGGATAATGAAAAATTCTGCAAGTAAAAACCCCAAAAGAGAGAGTGATATGAAGGACAGAGTGAGAGATCCAGCTCCTCCTTCCCATGTAGCAGGAGGAGAGCCAGGAAGAGACCTTGATTAACCTCGTTTATTTTGTAGGCTGAAGTCTTTATTTTGAATGCTGTGCAATCACTGCTTAACAACCTTCCCTTGATTCTACACCAAAGAGGAAGAAGCAAACAAGAGACTTGTCAAACTGTCTTCTCTGAAGGGACTCTTCACACGCAGCCTGAGGCTGTCGCTGTGTGCACTTGCCTTCACTCAAGGGAATGACATAGTCTGAAGCTTTTGCTCCTTCTGTTTTGTTTACAAAATAAATGATTCCACGCTGAGATGAGGGCAGAAAAGAGGAGAGATGTGAGCCAGGAGAAAACATATCAATGAGACTCCAAAAAGGACTGGCAGATCCTTCTAGGTCTTTGCTTTACACTATAACCCTCAATGCAGTCCCCTGCTCCAGTACTTCCTCACACTGTCTTTTGCAATGATCATGAGAGACCCACGTGCTGTATGAAAACAATCCATGTCTGATCCAGATGCTATTTGCCACACCAGTCTTGGCTTGAAGTCAAGCAGCACCATCACAAAACGGGCCAGAGCGGCTGCACACCGCTGTGAGTTTGGAAGGAAGAGCCACCAGCAGCAATGTACCCTCAGTACAGCCAGAAATTTCATTTCATTGAGCACGCAGTAGTTTCCAGGAAGAGCTGGAGCAAAGCAAGGACAGCATAATCTCCCAGGCATAAAGGCAGAGGCCAAAGTAACCTGGCTTTGCATGAGAGTGAGGAAGAGGAAGCCCAGATTGCAGCCTTTCGGCGGGGTCCCAGGCTGTACGATCTGCTAATGTGGCTCTGGAACTCAACTCTCACCATTTGCTCTCCCTCTGTAGCGAGACTTCTCTCCCCAGGGCTTCAGATCCACTTTGTTTACAGTGCTGGTGATAGCCCAGGGTAAGTCTTCTCCGCCTGGAGAGAGGGGCTTCACCAGCGATTTCCCACTCAAGAAAACGTCTCGAAAGCTGTGAGAAGAGGGAGGGCACTTTCTCCTGTGCCCCTCTCGCCCAGGTTGGTGGTTCGGCAGCGCCGGCCCCGCACCGCTCCCGGGGCGCTGGAAGAGCTGGAGTCGCGCTCAGTCCTTCCCGGACCTTCGCTCCCCATGCACCTGCCCTCGTGTCTCGTTTTCTGCTGCATCCCTGTTCAAAACCCCTTTCCTAGTTTTCCCTCTCAGCGCTAGGCTGTCAAATCCCATTTCTAATTAGCAGCTCACGATCACAGTCGGGGAAAGGACCTCTAGAGATCATTAGCCCTCCTCCATCCTTCCGAATAGGATCTGCTGGAGCTGTATCACCCTTGACACACGTATGCACGCCCACTTCCACAACCGGAAATAAAGGAGGTGCCTCCCAGCCTGCTGGAGCTGTGCTGTGGTAGCTCACGACCACGGTATCACTGTAACTACACAGCCATAGCAGTATTCCAGCATCCCCCTTCGTGCCCAGGAACAGCCGCCCGGGCGTGAACAGCTCCGCGCACGAACCCTGCTACGCAGGGCAGCATTACAGGGCTTTCCATCGCTGCAGTTTGTCTTGTAAAACACAAGGGAGTGCTGTGACAGCTTTCTTGCTGATTTTTCTCTCTCCCAATCCCCCTTGTGAAGGTGTGGGGGTCACCCTGCTCAGTGAGCAGATGACTGTCCACGGCCAGAGACCTGACAGATACAGCCCTCAGCCCTGGTTTTATCAAGGACTGTTCATTTTCGGTAATGTCAACAGAGATAACACTGAGCAGTGATGTCATGTTTAATGGATGTGTCTAAGCACGATAACATGATACAAACTATGGCACGGAGAAAAGAAAGAGGTTTTTGCTTTAAAATTATCCTTCAGCTACATTACTAAAATGGGGTATATCCCTGTGTCAAGATTCAGCATGAAGCCTAATGCTGGTAAATCATACCCAGATTACCTCTTATTATATAATTACACTGCTCCAGCCATACAATCACTGGATTTATATGTTTCCCTTCATTCGTCTTGATAGAGCCTTTTTACTTCTGGATTTTCCCTGATAACTTGGACACTTGCCTAAGAATATCCCACAAAGCCCTATCTGACTTAAATTACACTCAAGAGAAGCTCAGAGCCATCCACTCATCTCTTCGGGAAAATTAGTGAAGACACAAGTAACGTGGGCTTTGAACTGGGATGACTTTCTTCCAGGCTGAATTACCACTGGATTAAGTTATTGAAGCCTCCTGTTGCAAGACTGTTTACAGCAGTTTATACACACACCCCTCCCTCCTGTCACCCATTTTTAGCACTTCCAAGGAAATCACTATGATAAACGAAATTTAAATGAGTGGATTAAGATCCGTTTCCACACTATTATTTATTCATTCACTTTCTTGTATTTATGACTTCTTAATGTGAGTTTTGATGGTTTAATCATATTCTGCTACCTTCACTGATCAGGCTTTCATGGTAGCAGCAATAGGCTGGAGGTATCTCAGTTCTTTCTCAGCTGGACTTACAGATCCTTCTCTCACATAGTTTTCTGCCAAAGCTCAAGGAGCTGTTTCCACCGTGATCAAAATCAGAGCTGTTGACTGCTAATTACAGTGATCTTTCTTTTGCATTAAGCCACACAATGTCACCTCACTGAGACTTTTGCTACCTAGCAGGGAGAGTCTGCCAAATCATACCCTTCGTCAGTACTTTTTCCACACAAATATGCTTCTACACATGCTAAAATCTCATTTAGTTTTCTATTACATTAGAATTTCTTTTGAATGAGTGATACACTTAAGACCATAAACAGTTTGGTTTTTTAATTTTAGATCTCCCACTAGTAAAACTTCCCTTTCCCTAGTGAATTTTTTTTTTTATTTTCTTGCTTGAAGAGACAATTGCTCATTTGCTGTTGTGCCCTGGGAAGAACAGTGATGTATAGTTTATTAAGATAGCAGCTTAAACATGTAAGCCTTTGACTGCTAAAGGACACTACAGGACAAGTGATTGATAGTTGATCGCTAATGGATTCCTGCTTGGCGCCCTTGGGGGCTTCCACTGCATTTTGTACCAATGGTAAATTATGCTGAGGACTCAGGTGCCATTGGCATTTGAGTTGTCTGATGAGTTAACGGTACAGCACTCTCCAGCCTTCCCTGAATTTGTCCTACCATCATTCCTCACAGGCACAACACCAACATCCTTACTCAAGCCCGTATTTCATGGCAAGGCAGAAATAATTTTTCACTTACATTCCTTGCCTGTTCCCACCTGATAACCTGTCTCTCCTGCAAAGTTTTCCCTTTCCTTTTCCTCTGAATCTGAGGACACTTAGCTCATTTCTCACTCACACAGCCAAATCACCATGACTAAGGCTTACCATGTGCAGTGTCCCAGATTTCTCCAGTGGATTATATTTTATCTTTCTGCAAAGAACAGATTTTTTTCAGAGCATCACATCTTGTCAGTTGATGAAGAAAACAGGATCCAAGCAGGAACTCTCCAGCTACCATGTGGTTTAAAAAACTGCCTGATACTTTGAATGGCCCATTATTTTTCTTCCCATGCATAAGGAAGGTGGAATTGAGTAAGCAAACTTCACCTATGATGTCAGGGTAATATTACTGTTCTGACCATTAGCATGGAAATTGCCTATTTGTGCTCAGATACAGAATCAGAACTAATGTGTGTATGGCAATACGTATAAAACATAAAATAGACAAAAAATTACATATATATATAACATATATACAAATACATATAATTAAGACAGCTGGAATTCAAACATTCAAACAACAAAGAGAGATAATAGGGCTTTTTTAATACAAGGCTATGTCTAGATCAGGGAGATCTTCACAGTTTCTGCCTGATCCAAAGACCTGGATTCCTTTCTGAGGTTTTCACCAAGCCCCTCTAGGCTTACCCTGAATGTAACACGTTTCTGAGTTGCCCTACACATTTCCATAGGTTTGCAGTGACACAGGTTTGTAGTAACAATTTTTTTTTTTTCATAAGATATTTCTCTTTCTCCTTTTTGGTATTTTTTCTTCCTGTTGCTTAAAAAATAAGGAGAAGGGCAGGGAAGCCCACAATAAACATAATGACAAAAAAGTATAAGAAACACCTAATTACTGTGCTTTTGGAGGGCTCTGTTACTTTCCCTGTAGTTCCAAAGTTGAAGCTACTCCTTTTTGAAAATTTTCTGTCCAACTTTTTTAAAATGACACCTGCATGCTTTTGAGTTACTGTACTGCCCAGTATTATTAAATTTTTTTTAAGTGGCAATGAAGAACTGATGCACTCCATGAGTTCAGCACTTCTCACTGCATCTTTGGCTCCAATAGAGCAGCCCTACTGAAAAATCTGGCTGCAATTTCACTGTGCCTTGTTCCTCCATTTCTACTTAAAATGACCCCATGAAGCAGCAGTGAGGAAGAAGTAGCCAGGACACACATTCTGAAGAAAATAACTGATTCTGTGAGGGCCAGCGACTGCAGAACTGAAGCAATCACAAGCTCTTCTGTTCGCTGCCCAGTCCAGCACACAACTTACTCCAACAGATTTACAAGAACTGCAAATCCATGCACAAACACAACAAAATGCAAAGCTGGCACCTCATCTGTAAGGTGCTGTGCTGTTGTTTTTGACATTTACGTCCCACTCTAGAAGGCAGATGTGAATTAATCTTCACCTTGACTACCTCTGGCATCGCTCTCCATCTAAATCTGTTCCTGATCATTTTCCAGAAAGTATCTGTGACTGATTAAAGCTCTGTACTGACAGGGCACATTAATCAGATGAAACAACTAGCTGATGAAAGACATTTCAGAAGTTAAAATATGTAACATTTATCCCCTGTCATTTTGTTTGCTCTGTCAAAATAGGAACTTAAGCAATTACGAACCTGAAGGCACATAACCCCACCCAAAGACAGGTGGTTTCTAGTACATTTAATCAATCAGATCTCACCTTCAGGGCCAAAAAGTTACACCTGTGATGTTATTCCAGAAGGATCTCAGTAAGGAACATCCAATAAATTACTGTCCATCCTCTGCTTAGATGTGTTTCCCCATTAATGCTAGTCTGTGATCAGAACCCTTTACACACAGATGCATTCACATCTGAATTTCACACCTGAAAGGCAAAATATTCATACCTGAATACACACATTTATCATTTCTGTAAAACTTTATTTTAATGGCAAGAGATTTTCCTTGTAACTGAAAGCAATCAAAAAGAAGGATAAAACTGTCTTTTTTTCCCAGGATATGAAGTTGTTCATACAAGGGAGAGATTCAATAAGCTTTCATTTTGTCATTTTGAAGCACCTACCTTTCATTCTAACCCTAGTTTTGGGGTGAACCCAAGACCTAACAGTTTTATTATACTTATTTTTCTTGGTCAGTAGAAAATTAATAATCCTTAATACTTCTTACTTTTTAAGTCTTCTGTCTCTGGTGAATCAAATTTACTATCTCTTCCAAATTACTGTATATTCATGTTTGTGTGCTGATTCTTGAGTGACTTGAGGCATTCACTGCAACTCCATGTTAAAATACAAGATTATAAATACCCACTATGATGTCTGGGTTGCTAATATCTGAGTTCAAAATCCCATTTTCTTCTAGCCCTTCAAGTACCTAGATAGTAATACAAAATCGTTCATTTTTTAGGTTAGATATTATCAGCTACTACAGGAAAAAAATGAACTACTTGTAAACTAAAAAAAAATCAATTAAAATGATGGTTTACCAGCCCCAAGTATCCACCAATTCTATGTTAGAGGGAGTGCAACTCTTACTAGCAGACAGTAGAGTCCATCACCACCAGGACTTCTAAAATCCTTTCTCAATGCCTGTGTAAGTGATGTACACACATTACAACTTGTTGCAATATACCTATTGACATCTGCATTTACAAAATATATGTATATTTTACATACTTAAATTTAGAAACACTTAAATATGTTGCAAAGTTTTTATGTATTCATGTCCTCCACAAGATTCCTCAGCATGGATTTTGCTGGATACTCCCAAGGTCAGATGTAAGTACATGGTAAATCCAGATGAGTGTGAAACAAGTGTGCAAGAAGTTAAGGAAAGAAGTTAAATTATTCTTTGTAAGGCAATGATTTTTTCCCAATTCCCAATGTAAACCAGTAATATTCTCACCCTGACAGTAAATAACCTATACTAATCTTGTTCCATATAACACCGGTCTCTTAAACTGCCCCCTCTTACAAAATGTTCTGCTAAACAGCAATGAAAGCATCCCAGGTTGGAGGTAAAGAACTCCCAAATCAATCACAGGTTACTTCTGTCAGGTCTGCTTGAAAACATTTCTGTTGCTGCGTGGTGACAGATGACAGTGTGCTCTAGAACTGTGGATTTACTGTGCATTTCTGAAAGCAGTAGACTAAGAACCGATACCAACACAACTTGAGGGATAGTTTCAACGTTTTATTTTGTGTTGTTTTACAAGTATAAAAAACACCCGTGTGTCATACTCTTATACATGTGAATAATCCTTACTGAGCAATGCTTTGTGTGACTCAGGACTACTCAAGTGAGTACAGTTTTCAGCAGTAGCCCCAAACCCTTCCACTGAACACACAGGCCCCTCTAACATTCAGAGGAGAGTAAGTCCACAGTGAACTTGCAGCAAGAGACCACTCATTCATACACACAGACAGACTTCGTAGATAACACTGTCCTCTCCATACAGCTACAGGATCTACTAATAACAACACCCTCCAGACTGTCATTATCTTGAGAGAAACCGCCCCTCCCAGCATTACAGCACACCTCAGAAAAATCAGCTGGTCCTTTAAAACACTGATCTAACACAGCGTCTTTGTCCCTGACTCCCTCTCCCACCTTTCCAGCAGCAGCACAGCTGGATAAACCCCTCCGAGCGGCAGCTGCTGGCCGAGCCCCACCCCAGGCCGTGCTGACACGAGGCACTGCACAGGCAACAGCCCCTCATGCTGGCGGAGTGTTTGAACTGTGTTTGGTTGGTCTGCACAGCTAAGGCAGAACCAGAGGACAGTAACATAACACATACAAATATTTCTTTTTCCTCTCGTAACAGTGATTTAAATATGCAGCTCCCTACGCATGCACTTCAGGAGACTGGTATAAAAATAGGAAATAATATGGCACACTCTCTAAATATGCATTAAGTAGTTTGTGAGGTTTAATGGTACTCCCTGTGTATCCATAGTGGGCTCCTGGCTGTGTAACTCTCCTACATTTGACTTCACTGTAGCACAAACTTTCCACTGGCTGAAGTTTGTGAAGTTTTTGCTGTTTCCAAATGGCAGAATCACAACTGCACCATCACTTACAGTGTCCAAAGTCTGCTTTAAGTTGTCTCTTTAGATATGAACTACTTCCACATATGAAGTCACTTTTTAAATTTTTCCCCAAAGACTAACATTTCAGACCTGGGTACATCTATAGACAGACAACAACCATAATTCCCTGATTATTGATATTGATGAGTGTCCAACTATAAACACAGACACTCAGTTTTGGCTAAGAACACCAGAAAACTTGGGCCCCTGTGCTGAACTCTGCAGGTTTGGAAGCAAGGGTTACATTCTCCCTTGCTCCTTTAACTCATCACTTAAAAAAAAAAAAAAGAAATACTCTTTTACATCTAGAAAAGTACAGAGAAATACTACACTGTACTTTTACAAACAAAGGTACAGAGAAATACAGTTGTGTCTTCAAGGAGTCACTTCACTATTCTATTCTCCTTGCAGAAATTAGAACGGAGGTGTTTGGTGTCTTCCCCAGATATGAGGTACATTCCCATGGCAAAATCAGGCCAAAAATCCTATTACCACCCACCAATAATTTAATGAGATCTACATATACCATACAGACACATATTAAGCAAAATGAAAACATAACTCCATTATAAAACTGAAATATGAAGACATTAATTTCCAGTGTAGTAAAGAAAAAAATAAAAGCAGGTTAGGTCTTTGCAGCACTGCAGGTGATATATTTCATTAAAATGACCTCAGACCTGAATTTGAGACACTTCTAATGCAGTGATGCTGATGTCATCCCTACTGAAGAGCTTCACATCTTCCAGGATGACAGAATGGAGGCTAAGCTTAAGACACTGGGAGATGCTTTGGATCATCAATTACTTTTCCATGAGCAGCCATAAAGGGTAACACTCAAGAGAAATGTTAGGAAGGTGCTAAGCAAAAAAAAGTGCACAAAGCTTTCACTTTATTTGTGAAAACACAGATGGTTTTGTGTATTTTCAGAAAATTCTTGGGTGTTCATCTGCTAAAACTTTCTCAGGAATTTGCAAAATACAGAAACACTTTTATTTGTGGTGATGTATTGCTGAGAACAAAAAGTAATGACTTCCATTTTCACTTTCAGACTTCAAGCCTGTGATACTTCTGAGGTAAAGAAGTCAGAGGGTTTTGAATTAATGATATTAAACTAATCACAACAAATCATAGCCTCAAAAAGAAGGAATCAGTTTCTTCTATGCCCACATAAAAAGACAATGAGCTGCCTGCTTGCCTACACCTACCAAACCCTTGGCAATCAGGGTAGTGCTCTTTAGCTTCAGCCATCTAAAAGGGAGATGGACAGTCAAAACTAATGGTCAAGGCATCTGGTTAACACTGAGTAACAGGTCTCCAGGGAGTGATTCACATCACCTGTCCATTTTAAGATCAGGTGAATCACTCCCCAGAGATGTGCACTGGAGAGCACCTACATGACTGGTACACACTGTCTGCCCAACCTATAAATATTTACACAAAGTGAACACCACTCTGATACCAGAACACCACAAAGTATTAAATAAATGATAATGTCAGAAAAAATGAGCTATTCCAAAACATCATAATTAATGTGTTAAATTTAATTCCCTTACTAAGAAGCAGTAAACATGAAGGGTGAAACAGTGCAAAGCCAATAATCCCTCTGTCCATCCCCAGTAACATTCCCATTCCCATGTTAGTGCAGGCTAATTGGCTGTTTCATGGCAACCCAGACTAACAGTGCATTGTGCAAGTCCAA
The DNA here is from genome assembly GCA_013400975.1 of Atrichornis clamosus. NCBI lineage: Eukaryota > Metazoa > Chordata > Aves > Passeriformes > Menuridae > Atrichornis > Atrichornis clamosus. The sequence continues at coordinate 21,551 of WBMZ01015205.1, forward strand.
TTCTTATACCACTGAGAGAACTATTATCTTGTTACACTGATTAGAGTGTAAAATAGTCTGCAATTTGCTCAAAGCAGACCACAGCTACAGTCCATGTACAGTCCAGGTCTAAGCTCTGTTTCCGTGCTAGGCTGGCATGCCATGGACATCCTATCTGAAACAAAAGTCATTGCCTTCCACCCTCAGGCTTCCTGAGTAAGATGGGCATCCGGCCAGTTTCCGAAGGATGTCTCCAATAATGACTTAAAACAAGCATGTGACAATAAACCTATGTGCAAAAAAAGCCTCTGAAATAAAAACCTACAAACAACGATTGCTCTCCATACACAAACACACACAGACACAAATACCCATACACTGTTCTCCACAAAAATAGGCTTGTCAGCCATCATGCAGTGCTACACCTGAAAGAAAGAAATGCCATCCACAAGACATTAATGTCTAAGATACACAATGTTCCCAGCAGATGATCTGCCACCTTCCAAAGGCACCCACTTGCTTCCAGTTGTACTAGGCATTGGAAGAAACACTTTGCTGAATATTCCCATTTTGAGAATCTATTGTCTTGCTACTGCTCCGTGCTTCATCAGTATTTTCAGGAGATTTCACCACCACCTTGCCTCTCAGCACAGTGGACTTATGATGCTGGCAAATAAAGTAGAGTAACTTGAAACAGGACAGCAGAGCTTCGGAAACACTGGAGGAGAAGAGCTTTTTGCACGGGTGGCAGAACTGGTAGAACACCAACATGAAGAAGATACCCATGCAGTAACTTATCAGGAGCTGCAGGACCAACAAGGGGGCGCAGACATACAGGTAGATATCTGTTTTGTAGAGGTACCACATCAGCAGGAGGAAGGCGTTCTCCGTCAGCCGCACGATGTAGTACACGGTCATTCGGTACCAGTTCTGGGATTTGCTAATTAAGTCAGGATCGCTGAGCTCCACCTGCACTGCCGACCAGCAGAACATGTTAATGCCAGCATACAGGAATGTGAGAAGGCACAAGACGATGGTAGTGCCCACCCTGCTCAATTCCTTCTCTATGTTCTCGGGAAAGGGGGACCTGCTAAGCCAAAAGAGAATCCATGGGTAGAAGCAAAAACCTAAGAAATTCACTAGCACAACAAGGAAAATCCAGATTTGAAGGACTGAACTGAAGAGCACCAACACGGTGACCCGTGTAGCAATCTCAAAGCTTCTCCACATGAATATGCAGAGGTAGGCAGCTGGTTTCACACGGACATCATAATCATCGTACTTAATCCTAATAGCCAGGATGTTGCAGCGTAAGGCGCCATAAACAATTGACAGGAGAGAAAGGACCATAAAAACACCTACAAAGAGAAAAGACAGATCAGGACCTTTAGCTTAGCAAAAGTTAAAGACATTGCAGAGCAGTCATCTTTACCACACTCCTGGAGATTCCCAGCAGGGTGTAACGCCACAAGAGCCATTCCTTGTATATACTTGTGTGAAGAAAATTAACTCTACCCCGGCCAAACCCAGCACATTACTCCAACCCTACCTCCTATTTTGTTCCCTGTTTGATACTTTCTCAAGTAGCTGATAAGAAAAAGGCATAGGGGTGCTACTCCCTCTCCATACAGGTGAACAACTGCAAAACAGAAGCTGAAACTTTGCAGTAACTTGGACATGCAGATAACTTGGTTCTTGTGAAGTTCCACGTCAAAGCAAGTTATCTAAGATCACAAAAAAGTCTCTGTGATAGAGCTCAAAATTGAAATCCAAAGCAATTTAAACCCAGCACTGTCTGCGCTGTCTCTGTAGACAGATACTTACTCACCTGTCTTCACTGGGTTTTCCTGTGTATCCATTTCTTTATACACCTGTCTATCACACATTTAAAAAAACCACTCCTATGAAAAATGTCTTTAAATTCAGATCAACTTTCAGGATCTCCCACCTACCCAGAATCCCTGAAAGAAAGGTTTCCCAACATTTAAATTCTGCAGAAAGTGAAGGCAGAGGCCAGGTGTTACCTGGTGCAGCAGGAGGATGTCCTGTCTTGTCATACTGAGTAGGTACAAACGTACATGAACACTGAACACAGAGAATAAACAGAAGTGCCAGCTGCCCACAGGTTTTCTAGTATTTGCATATACAATTATGTAAATATTTATTGGCTATTTTTACCAACATGCTGAATAGCTGATATTGCATCAGATATAATAATCAGTTGGGAATTCTTAATTATGTCAATTACATTTGCAGTGCTTAGCAACCAGTGTTTTCTGCAACCTTCAATTAGATTGTGTGTCAATATCCTACAAATGAATTGGATTCCCTGCTTTGCTATAGCTATATAACCATGATTATCAGGGTTTGGGTTTTTTTTTAATTAAAGTTATCAATTTCTAAGCAATCCTTTGAAAGAAACAAGTGTATTTTAAGATCTCTAATAACTTTGTAAGAGAATTTTCTCTGTCACTTCAGCTAATCTCTCTACCATTCTGATCCATAAAGACTTCTGAATTACTTTGGAAAATAACTAGTTGTCTTTATATCTAATTTTCCAAGGCACTCAGCAAGCTGAAAAGCATTTACTGTTTTATAAGGTAATTTTGTACATGCCAGTTTGGAGGTGCATATATTCTCTGAAAATGGTTATGTTGGAGTTTTTAGTAGGTTTCTTACAGCATTGTACTTGAGCAAAGAATTTTTAAATGTTATGTCTTGGAAAAACACTGGCTGAAAGCAGAAGAGCAGGTGAGTGCAGTCAAAAATATTGCTTGCTATCCTGTGGCTCCTTACAAAATCTTTTATGTAGTTTGAGCTGTGAAAGAACATAATAAAGCAGAAGAATATTCTCAGAGTTAAAGGAACATAAAGACTTACCCACCAGGGAATGAGTGTTGCTGTCCTGGAACTCTGCTTGCTTTCTGCTCTGATAAGCTGAAATATTGATCTTGTTCCCCAATTTCACTTTAGGGCATCTGTATTAATATCAAACCTATCTTATAAACTCAGGTCTTCAAAAGAGGCATTTCTCCATTGATAGAAATTAGGTCATGCTGAGTCTGGTTTAATACACTTGTCCAGTTCTCCTCCTTTCCTAAAAGCTCATTGCTGTCACCAAACCTTCAGTGCAAACACCACTTCCAACTCTGTGACAAGATCATTTGAAGGAACCACAAAGGGCAATGTGGGAGGGTGACATTGCTGCTTTTACTCATCCTGAGTAGGCAAAGAAATGAAAATTTAAAAGGCAAAGTATCTTCCCCTGGAACAGTCCCAAATCCTCTGACAGTCCTTATAATGGTGGCATTTCTCTTCTTCCTTCCTCCTCTCAAAAGGCTGTACTTTTCTTACAAATCAGAGGTGGACACTCACAGAGTCATCCAGGGAGGCACTGTTTCACTTTGTTGGGTTTTGTTGTTATGTCTGAAGTCCTTTCAAGACCTGGTCCTTCCCACTTCTGAAATTGCTAAGACAGTGAATTCTGCTCTAGATGAGCTACCTCACAAGCACCTATTACTGAAATCTATTATAGATACTACAGTTCTATACATACACAATAGAAGAACTCAGATTAGGCTATAACATGTAGGTTTTCCAGTGTTGTATGACATCCAGCATTTTTACACTTTTCATGCTTTATGTCGCTCATCACTAACCTCGAGACTTGGTCCTGCTTTTGTAACTCTCTCTAGTTGTCTTGATCTTACAGTATTTGCAGACTGAAATGACAGTTTCAGAGAATGCCAGACGCTGGCAAAAATCCAATAATCCAGAAGAAAACATCCAGAGAAATTAATGAATGCCATGAAATACACAAGAAATATGCAGCATGGCTCTGGCTGACAAAGGGCTAGGCAAGGATGCATGCTTTTTTCAGAAGTGTTCACACCAACCCTGGAAGCAACAAGGAGTTCCAAACAGATTTGAAAAGGACAAGCCACGGCAGCATGATGGTAAACATCTTTGGGTTCACAGGTGATACCGACCTCATTACCCCTGAACAAGCACAATTTACACAGAATGACAGGGTATGTAGGACTCCAGAAAAATAACAGGCTGATGAGGAGACAAGACAAAACATGTGGAGATAAAAATACAAGACAATGATAATTATAACAGGCGCAAATGGAAGAAAGCTTGAAATTTGGAGGACCAGTGTCAAAGAAGAGGGAAGCTGAAGACATTTGAAGTGTGGAATAAGAACTGGACTGGCTGGATAAAGAGATTGCAGAAAGTTTCAGTATCTCAGCAGGTAAGATACACTCAAGAATATGGCCAGAACTCTTGTTTTTCTGATGAATGAGCTCTAGAAGACATTGCCACTGCTTTTAATACTTTTTGGGATTTTTTTTTTTTGCATTACTGTATTTTAGAATTACACCTGCTATGAAGATAGCTCCTGGGAAGCATGAGATAACTGCTGCATTTGCAAGTGGATTCACTAAACTCATTGGTAAGCCGTCTTATCTCTGTTCATTTCACTCACAGAAGGTCACTTATCACAATTTATCTCAGCAGTGACTGAAAAAGTCAGAAGTAATAGAGCGTTACAAATGATTATTAAATATGCAATTCTCTAATCACCTGGAACACAGCACTTCTCCTTGGCAATCATGACCAGTAAGATCAAAACCAGTAATAAAAGAAATACAATGAAAAGGTGACCTTTCTCAAGTAAGTGCCATCTGCAGCAACGTGACTGGAAATTTTGCTAATTGCACCATTCAGCAAAGGATTCAGCTGCTTTGTCCTCATCCCACATCACAAACGCCATGGTTATTTGAAGAACCTACCTTAGTTATGAAGAACTCAAAAACTGTCAGGAGCAATATCTTTCAGGAAAGTACTGCATGATGTCCTGGTTTTGGCTGGGGTAGAGTTAATTTTCCTTCTAGCAGCTGGTACAGTGCTGACTTTTGATTCAGTATGAGAATAATGTTGATAACATAGTGATGTTTTAGATGTTGCTGAGCAGTGCTTACTCTGAGTCAAGGACTTTTCAGTTTCCCATGGTCTGTCAGTGAAGAAGTACCCAAGAAGCTCTGAAGAAGCACAGTCAGAACAGCTGATCCAAACTATCCAGAGGGATATTTCATACCACAGAACATCATGCTCAGTATGAACTGGGGGGAGTTGTCTGGGAGGGGCCAATCACTGCTGGGGGACACCTCGTGCATCACTTGTCTTTCTGAGGTTTTATTCTTCTCTCTCTCTCTCCCCTCTTCCCTGCCCCCTTCATTACTATAATAATAACAACAATAATAACGATAATTTACTTTATTTCAGTGATTAACCTGTCACCCTAGCCTCAGCCTCCCTAGCTGTGAAGCTGGTAAAAATTCATGGCCTCAGTGCCTTAGAGACATAACAAGAGCTATTCTGTATTTCAGTGGAAATACATCTTCAAGTTCACACAGTGAGAAGTCCTTTCTTACACTGAAAAGCTGGTGTCCCATGACAAGCTGGAGTTGGTTCTTCACTTAGCAGCGAGCCAGCAAACCAAGAGCACATCATGGAGCAAGATGCAGAGTCCCACAATAAGAGATGTGTCCTGGGAAGTCCATGTGGTGCAGCACTGCTTGGTGAAGGCTTAACAGCTTGGGTCCAGAGATGAGATGGTCACAGCTGCATATCAGCTTACTGAGTCCTGCCTTTTGATTCCAAAATCAGTCTGGCACAAGTAAAGATAGTTCATGTCCTCAGTCCATATTTAAAACTGCATTCCTGAAAGTAAACCTTCCCTAAGGTATCAGGGCAAAACATGATCTGCAGTGTACCCCAAGAAATTTAACAGAAAGTTTGCTCAAAAACCAAAATGGAACAGAGGTAATTTTTTTTTTTTCATGAAGATAGCTCAGTCCCTCCAGTTGCCTCCCCCTCATGTCATAATGACCACTTTATCAAATTAGTGTTTTTATAGCAACCCAAGTATGCTACAGAATGTGCCATAGTCTAAAACACGATGATACAAACTCGAAAGCAACATCACCATCCAAAGCCCATTGCAATATGCTTGGTTCTTGTGCAGGGCAGCCTTGCCTGACCGCCCTCGCCCACCCGAACACCAAAAGGGTCATCCCAACAGCTCTACCTACTTCTGGCAGCCGTGATCTCCTGCTGCAGGACACAGATGTAGAGCTGGAGCGTGAGCTGGGGCGCTGAGCCGAGGAACGCCTGGATCACGGAGGCCCTGCTGAACGCTGACCTGTGCGTGCACAGCTTGCCCTCAGCTTGTCCCACTTCCTTCTCGATTTCTTCTGAGTACCCATCCTTGGGCATCTGCCTCTTCTTTGTGATGCTGACATAGGGCTCTTCAACTCTACCAGCATGGAAGTAAATATAAAAGGCTTCCACACACCTACAAGCAAAGGAGTAAATAGAGTAACAGGGAAAAATGAAAGAATGAAAGGTCTTCCCATTCCTTGATATTTTAAGCAATCACATACTAAGTCCTAAGCCATTTGTTCATAGAGCAAAATGCCTGTGGGCTTTTTCCTCCTGGTAAATTTGGAATATGATAGAATTCACTCTTTAAAACATGAACTACATGTGACTAGAAGGCAAGAATCTGGCAGTGCCCGCTGGACTGCTTGTAGTGCTCAGACTTGGAAGGAGGTTTAGTTGCTTCCTATGAGCTGCCCTTGCTCTCAGCTGCCTCATTAAAGTCCTTAAACTGCTCATCCACTACAATGTTCACAGGCTGCCAAACCCAGGACCCAAGATAGAAGTGTTTGTTCAAATTCTGAAGTCTTTCTCGTTATCCATACATCTGTGACATGCCAATGGGACATGGCAATAACCCCAACTTTCATATCTTTGCCTTAAAACATCTGAAGAATAAAGCTCAGAGTATGAGCAGGTGCACACACCTCAAACTGCTGGACTCCTGCTTTACCAAGCAGTGGTTCAAAACACCGGTAACATGTCGGTGCAGCAAAAAGCAGCAGTTTTGAGCCTCACAACTCTGGAAATCAACATTTTTAAAAAGATACAAAATAGGAGCTTTAGTCCTTACGTTTGCTTACATTTATTGCACTATTAAAGAAATATTAAACATAATCTTGCAAAGAGGTTCCTAATAAGAAGATGCAGTGTTTCCAGCTGCTGTAGCTCTTCATACTTTAAACATGGTGGGAGCCAGACCCTATTGTTCATACAGGTCTAACTTACTGCTGACTGACTTCCAAGGAACAAACTGGTGCCAGCACATACACTTCTATTCATAAATTACATACTGTTGTACTGTTTGCTGCCCCTACCTATACACAGAGACTCATCCATACATTTGGGAGGGAATAGAAAAGGTTGTCTGCAGCAAATGCTGTAGCAACAAGGACAATCTGTCTCCTAGAGTATTAAAGAAGATAGCAGCCTCAGACAGATTTCTGCAGGGAAAGAACAGCTGAAACTTCCTTCCAATGACTGGTTTGTAATTGACAAAAACTTTAGAAAAGCTATTCTGAGAGAGCTACTTGGATTTGAGGGTGCCAAGGGCAGGTTTAAGCATCTAAAACACACAGGGAAATAGTCACCCTTCTCTGGGAAGTAATAGCAAGCAAGGAACAACAGAGGTACAGGTGCAATCACAAGCTGAAGGAGAAGGCAGAGGAAAGAAAAACTTATTTCTGTTCCATTGCACAGGATCCTAAAAATACAGGGCGTGCTGTGGAGGAGTCCATGTACAACAGCACCATAAAAGACAAATGGCACAGATTACTGAAAAATAAATTCACCCAAAAGCCCAAACCCAGCTTAGTGTAAGCAGCAGCACTGGTGAGGGCTGGCTTCCAGACAGGGGAAAGGAAACCCCCAATGCAGGGTGAGCTGTGGCACCAGCTCTGGTCACATCTGCTCCCAGAGCCTGACACAGCATCTTCTTGTGCAGGCATCATCCTCTGAGGGGGACTGAGCTGTCTTCTCTGCCTCCACAGTGCCTGCTGGGTTCCACCTCCTCCCCTGGTTGCCCTTGTAGCTCATACTTGTGGGAATGCAGCATCTCTGAGTCTCTGACAGGTCAGAAGACCAATGAGGTTTTGGGATGTACAAATATAACTTATCTTCTATTTAAAAGTATCTCACAGCTACAGAGCACAGAGTTGTGCTTTTCTGAGTCTTTGTTGAACTCCTTCTCAATTTGACTTTTTAAACCAATTGCCAAGACTGAATCTATCATAGCCTTTTAGGGGAAAGCTGTAAAGCAACACTAATAAAAATTCAAATAAAAGCATACTGGTTTTTATTTGAATAAACTTTACTCCATCTTTTCCCCTAGCTGGACCACTAGCAAGTTTCAACTGATCTAGACGAAGAGTAATTTTAGGATTGTGCAGTACTAGCCTTGATTCACTGGGCTTCAGCTATCATTATCACTAAAGCTATTCAACATTCCTGCTGCTCTGGAAGCTCCATTCACAGAGGTGACTTTCTGTCTTTCCCTTGTTAATCTTTTCAATCCCTGTCAATCTTGTTCCATGTGAAAGAATCCATATAGCCAAAAATAAAGTGTGAAAAACTAATAAAACACTAAGGCTTTATGAAGCCAGCATGGATTCTGAAACCAACAAATTGATTTTATTCCAAAAGAAAGATCCCAGAACATTTTTGCCTTGCTTAGTATTCACAGCCATGCATTCACTCTGAGCTGAGGGCAAGTCTGAGTATATTATGGAAAATGGGATCTCAGCATCAGCCTCTGAACTCTTGCTGTGTGTGATTAGAATCAGATATAGTCTAGGGACCCATCTAAAAATATGCAGTAATCCCATAAAAGATTAGATTTATGAGACTACTGACAATAGCAAACATTATAATCAACAAAACATTGAGTTTTGGAGCAAGCATTTAATTTTTATTTATTAGCTGGGTATTAAGTAGCACTATATTGTTTGTGATGGGATTTTTTTGTCCATATAGAAAAGCAAACACTGTGAAATGGTCTGATGAGCAAATCTTAGAGACAAATGGGACTTTTACCAGTACAACAGAGTAATAAAAATGCTATGTGCAAGCACTCAGATCACATTGTTAATGATGACATTGTTAATTATTTTCTCCCAGGCCCGTCAGATCCCATGCAAGAGTATCTCTGGAGGTCAAGCCTTCTGGGGCAAATAACAAATCCACTCAAGATTCTAGCTGGTGTCACTGCCCAAGCAACTGCTTCCAACAGGGGCAGACTGGCAGCCGACACACTAGAAATAACAAGCACCAATCCAAAAGTTTAAGGAATAGAGTGCAAGAGGGGCACAGGCACCTGAAGGACCAGTCAGGCGAGAAGAGTCCAGAACTGTGATGAAGAATCAATTCAAATCACATACCTGGGCCAGATTATGACTTTGTCTGTGAAGTACATGCTGAAGGCTTGGACATCATGTCTTTAAATGAACTACCTGGCTTGTTCTTTTTTAGCATGAAACAAAACTAAGAGACAATGCAAGCAGGGGATTGCTTCATGACAGCTTTCCCCCACAGTTACACGCTCCTGCAGCACGATGAATTCCGCAGAATGCCAAGCTGCTCGTTGCTGCTCTGCTCCAGAGGAACAGGAGTGAGAGATCCCAACTTCTGCACAATCCATCTCCTGCAATGCAGAGATGTACAGGGCCCCTTCAAGAGCCCTTCACACAGTGTCAAGAGCAGAAGGCAAGCAGCTGGCTCTTTTCTCTGCATGTAAAGCTCTGACAACTGCAGTATGGGCTCTGAAGGAACTAAAACTGCTCTGAAAAAAAAAGTCAGATCTACTTTCCACCGTGAAAGTTAAGAGGTAAGAAAAGGATGGTGCTACATTCTTCCCTGCTGCCATATCTTGGCAGAAAGAAGAGCCATACTTTTTCAAGGATCCTGATCATGCCCACAAAGAGTGACTCAGCCACAACACGTTTGTCTTCTACACAGTAAGTAGGAGGAATAATCCTACCCTTATATGCTTGCTAAGAGTGAGCACCTCATTCCCTCTTTTAATCATGGATGTGTGGGATTTAAACATAGGCAAAATAATGCTGGTGTGAAGAGGGAGCAGGCAATGAAAACAGGGAACTTCCCACAGCCAACCAGCACTCCAAGAACAAACAGTTATTTGAGACCTATCCACACATGCCCTCTGCAAATGCACAAGCAGATTTCCCTCATCACTTAATTTTTAGTAATTCCTTCTCTTTAGAGAAGTGTACGTAAGACGTCTCAGTCCCGCAGATTTGCATCAGGCAAAGATCTCCTCCTCACTCACTGTTCTACCTTCCACCTGCACTGACTTTCTTTTCATCCCAACATGGACACCTAACACATCTGCTCAAGAATAAAGGAAAAAAATAGCCTCAAGAGAGTCTAGACATATTCTTCCCATCTGGAAAAGAGAGGGATGCATCAACAGCTGTAAAGTTTAGGGCCAGCAGGATCTCCTACAGTAAGGTCTGCCAATGGAAGTCCTACAAGGAAAGAAAGTTTTTAGATCTGTTCTATTTTGAACTATAAAGCAGGTCACTAGGAAAGAGAGACTACCCATGAGAGACAAGGCTTCTGCACAATGTCACTGAAGCATTATTTGAACCATTAGAGCTTACCAAATTTCAAACTGCAGAATTAGATGCCCTAAACATGAATGACTCTAAAAAATTTCAGCCTACAGGTGTTTTGTTTTGGACTTTTTTTTGGTGTATTGTTTGTTTCTGGTTTGGGGGGTTTTTTTACTTCCTGCAGCTCACAGAATCAAACTTTGGCCCTAACAGCAGCTCCCCTGGCAGTTTGATGCAAGCTTCCTCCTGCATCTGCTGTGCTGCTGTCTACAGGCCACATAGAGAGACATGTAATTGTTTCTCCTTATGCCTTGAGAAACAAAGCCTGATCCCATTAAAAAAAAAAAAAAAAGGTCTATTGTTTACATCCTTGTCCCATTACAACCTGAGGAAAACAGTCATTAGTGTTCTCTATAGAGGCCTGCTATATTTGCTTCTGCAGACCCAGCCCTCCCCTGATTGCATCTCCCCACACAGAACAGGTCTGGCTCACATCGCACTAACAGAGCACCAGGATCATAGCTCCAAAGGCACCTGCAGTCACTCAAGCTTCCCTCTCCATGAAGCTGGCACCAGAAGGAAGCACTGCCAAGTTCACAGCAGTCCCTTTTGATTATGCCGCTTCAGTACAGTCTTCAGTAAATCAGGAAACCACTGCACCCACCACTCTCATGGCCCAACACCACCATCAACCCCGGTGTGGGACTGTAAGCCCCGACTGTCCAAGTCGATTTGTTGGAAATCTGCACTTCAGCTCTTGATCTGTTTGTTACTTGAAGAATTGAAAAGGGCACGAAGAGGGGGTTCTCTAGTGTCCTTCATGAAGGGTAAGGAGAAGAAGAGCTCAGAGGGGAATGTTATTGCTCTCTACAACTCCTAAGGAGGTTGTAGTGAGGTGGGGGTCAATCTCTTCTCCCAAGACAGCAAGTGGCAGGATGAAAAGAAATGGCCTCAAGTTGATCCAGGGGAGGTTCAGGTTGGATATCAATAAAAATCTTTTCACTTAAAGGGTGGTCACACATTGGAATAAGCTGCTCAGGGAAGTGGTGTAATCACCATGCCTAGAAATGCTCAAAAGGCATGTGGATGTGGCATTTACAGACATGGTTTAGTGGTGAACACAGAGGTGTTGGGTTATCAGCTGGACTCACGATCTCAGAGGTGTTTCCCAACCTAAGCGAGTCTCTGATTCTGTGAAGAGTTATTTACACTTTGAACAAATCCGTAAGTGTGGAGCAGTACACCAGTGAAAGTACATCCAGTTATTATGTACTGGAATTGTAGCAGCACCTAAAATCTCAAGACAATGTTGGTCCTACCGGTGCTGTTCAAATGAACAGGCAACAAAGAGACAGGTTCTCACTCAGGAGCAGCCTGTGCCAAAAAAGCTCATCATGACCTTCCCTAAAGAAAAGAAAAATGTAATAAACCTCCCATTGACACTGGCTATTGTTTTAAGTAATTTTTTCTGTTATAATTTACTTTATGTGGTAAAAGAATCTCTTTTTATTAAAAAAAAAACCCAAACAGAAAACAAACCTATATATATATATTCAAATATATTTCCAAGCATCCAGACAAATTAGTGCACTCGTAAGGAGTGGCACCGACCTGAAATGCTGCAGGAATTCCCCATGATGCCTAGAAACCTGCAGCCACTTTGTCACAGCCAAGTCTCTGCAGAGCCTCTGGCATGCCTGCATCCTGAGGATCACAGCCAGGCCACTAACGGAGACAGGACTTTTGCTCTACAAATTGCTCCAAATTTATAGAGAAACTCTGAGGGAGTGGGAGAAGGAATTCAAAAAGGGTACATTAACAGTACACCTAAAGTCCTCTCCAGAAAGAGGGATGCTACCTAATTTTAGTCCTTCCAGTGGCAGCAGCAGGACAGCAAGTGCCTCCCAAGCAGGTGGAGTGTGGGTGTTTGGGGAAGGTGGTGGTATGCAAGAAGGTTTTATGAGAGAATGTACTTTTTCCCCATCACACAGATGATTCAAAATAGGCTGAATCATTTGGCTTGCAAGGCTAAATACCCTCCTTCCTTGCCAAGATATTTCCAAACCATTCCCCAAAATTTAAAGGGTGAGTTTTTTTAAGGAAAAAAGAAAGGGAAAAAAAAATTCTAGATTTTTAAGATGATGAAGAAAACCTCACACAACTTACATGGGCTGTTGGTAAAGCAGTGCACTGATACCTGAGTATTTGAGTCTGAACGAAGAAATCGTGACTATCCTGTATTATACCAAACACTGAGATAGTTAAAAAGCTGGCGTTTGCTTTTTTTAAAGCCAGCCAAAGCTGCCAGTCCTCTGTTGCAGAATGTCATCACACACAGCCTAAAGGTTCTTAAACGTTTCATTCTCATGCCACAAGCAGACGGAGCCTGGGGAGGCTCTACTGTCTGTGTCCTATTTGACCTCACTTGACTCAGCCCTCCCTAAATGGCTCTGGGCTGTGCCAGTGAGATACAAGACTCCCAACAGGGAGGATGGAGCGAGGCTTCGCACGAGGGAAGCGGATGACTAACAGCAGCAGGATTCTCTGGAGCAAAGGAGCGGAGGTTTGCCTACAAGGATGGAGTAAAATGCCTTCAAGGACAATGGTCCTTTTCAGCTTATAAAAGTTAAAGACACAGTGCAATACAACCAAAAAATACTCTGCCTTCTAGCTATCGCCTCAGCCTTGTGTGTGTGCCAGTCCACACAGGACAGAAAGCCTCCTGTGCAAAGCAGGGAAAGATATTTTGTGTGCTGAAAACACATCAACATTTACAGTGCAGAGATATATCTGACCGGAAGCAACTAGTGTCCTCTTCTGACAGATACAGCAATCTTTAGTTGCAGGAAGGCAAGGAAGATAAAAAAACCCCAAACCCAAGACTCTTTAGTGTATCTCTCAGATCACTTTTCTTTCCCACGCTTTTGTTCTGCATCCTACAAATAGACCCATTTCCCTAAAATTAAAGAGAGGCTGTTTTCTATTCAACTCTTCCTCTTAATTTGTAGAGTCCTTCCAGCCTCTATCAAGAAACAAGCTTTTCTGGTAGTATGAATGTACTACCCATTTTTTATCAGTAATTATAATTCCAGCTATCCTGGGTTTAGAGAGAGCTGACACATTGCTTTGTCATGCCTAAATGATGCCACAGGCACTGTGGCACAGGTACGCTGCAGAACCTCCAGAACATCTTCAAACCTTCTGGAAATGCTAAGTTTGTAAATCTTTGAGAAAGGAAGAAGTGCAGAGTTGGCAGCAGACTTGAGGAGGGGAGAGGGCTTCCACGTGCTCACTAGTTTTATAGCAGTGACTGCAGCTGGGAGTTCACCAAGAGAGCAGGAACTCTGTTCTGCACCAGATAAGACTTGTGTTGTAAACATATAAACTTGATGCTGACAAAGAGACAGAAAGTCAAGTCATGCTTGGTGGTTGAGGTCAAAGCATAAGTCGATGTTTCTTTCAGATAATTAGAAAGAAAATCCTTTAATTTCTTCTTGTTGCTTAAATCCTTTGTTTGCTTTTTCCCATATTCCAGCTTGACATTACATTATTTCCTTGTCTGACCTCAAGAAATTGATTTAGAATGACAAATGTCACAAAGATAATTTTTAATAGTTTCTTTCTGTTTGGTTCCTCTCTTATTTTCCAAGAATGTGAAAGCATTTTGTTCTTAGCTTTTAGAAAATCAGAGCTCTTTAAGAACTAGCTGTCAAGCCATAACTTAAATATCTTTAAAATATTAAAAAAGCAGACAAAAAAATCCATGCATGATATAGAAGAAGTCAATGTTTTTGAAGTGTAAGATATTTTGTAAAATCCAAATTGTTCACCCTTCTTAGTGTGGACAAATCTTCCTTTTATAACCTAGCCAGGAATTTTAAAAAGTTGGTGATACTTCTCCTATCCTCTACTACAGCAATACTGCATTTAACTGCCTTTCTTTTTAAATAAAAGATTTAAATGTAAATTTAAACGAATGTCCCCCAAAACCATTTTGTCTTGGAGTGGCACCACTGCTGTAACTCTTCATCTATCTGGTTTTTTTTTTTTTCCTAAGGATATTTTCAGTGAGACGGTGAACTGAAGTTGAAAAAAATCTCCAAAGCAATCTGGGGCAGGAAACTCACGTTTAGAAAGAAGAGACAGACTAGAGCATCACTACTATTTCCAAGACGCACGAATGGGATGGGTACTATCGTTGTTCTAAACTCGTAACCGAGTGAAGAATCTCCCGTTCTCTCTTGGAGTAACCTGAGAGCGAAGCGCTGTGGGTGAGCCAGCAGCGAACAGACACAACCATCTGCAAGAAGCCACACGGATGGAAAATCAGCGCAGAGCGGGACGCGGAGGGGGCTCTCCGTGCTCCCCGCGGCCCCGGCAGGGCTGAGCCCCTTCTCCCCGGGGGTCAGCCCGCAGGGTTCTGCCTGAGGGACTTCCAAAGGACACTGTTCCTCCCGCAGGAGCCGCGGCCGGGCCGGGCAGGACGCGGTCGCGGCTCGGGAGCGGCCCCGCCCGCACCGCACAAAGGCCGGGGGGCTACGGGCGCCCCAAGCTCGGCCCCGGCCCCAAACCCGGCCCGCTGAGGGGCGGGACGGACTCACCGACCTGACGAGCGGCCCCAGCTGCAGCAGGTGCAGCAGCAGCACCAGCGGGCGGTCGCGGCTCACGTCGCGGTGGATGAAGACCAGGCTGAGCTGCACCAGCGCGCAGGGCAGGAGGGCGAAGAGCAGCGTCAGCCACTGCCACATGCGGTCCCCCGCCGCGCGGTACGCCGCGCTCAGGCACAGCGCGGTCGCCGTCTCGGACACGAAGAGGACGAGCGAGACGAGGACGGAGCCCGGGAATTTCATCGCAGCGGCCGCCCCAGCCCGGCGCGCCCGGCCCGCCCAGCCGCCGCCGAGGCGCGATGCGGCCCAGCGCCCGCCAGGGGGAG
>WBMZ01015206.1:0-31282 GCA_013400975.1 Atrichornis clamosus
TGTGATTCTGTAAAATGAGGTATATTTGGGTTTCATTTCGTTGTTTTTGTTCAGGAGAGGTGAGGCATTGTCCAGTAGGGCAGAACTCATAAAGACCCAATTTCACACTTCTGAGTTTATGCACACCAGAAAGGGAGGGATGCACATGAACGACACATTTCAAAGAACAGCTGTTCTCATTGATGCTTGGCTTCTGCATTTCTCAGGTTTATGCAACTAGAAAACTTTGTAGCCTGCAGGAGGGACAAGGAGTTTTCAAGATCTTATTAGCCATTAAATACATTCAATGCTTGTCGCAGTGTCTAGATAATAAGAGAACCTTACCATTTTTTCTCTTCTTTAGTTTGTTCAAAGACAGCTTTTGATATCTTAATGATAACTTAAGGGCATGCACTCTCTTTTCTAGAACTTCAGCGTGAAGATATCTACAGTATAGAAATAGTAGGTGGGGCTACTAGAATTCCAGCAGTGAAGGAACAGATCTCTAATTTTTTCTGTAAAGAGATAAGCACCACGCTAAATGCTGATGAAGCTGTTGCAAGAGGCTGTGCCTTGCAGGTATAGTTACTGAAATAAAACTTTAGTATTGCTTCGTTAACATTATGTGCTAATGAAATCCAGCTAACCACAGGCAAAAGGTACTACAGCTGAAACAACGTAAGAGTCTTAACTTGTTCTCTCACTAGTTGGTGATGGTGACCATATCAGAAATTACTCTGTTACATTCATTAATCTGCTGCTGTGTCATGTTAGAAGGATGGGCTTGTTGGAGACCTGTTAAATTTGAGGACCCACATTCTGCTGTTTCACTTCTGTGTAGTCATTTGGAACCTTTGCTGGGTATCTTTACTGAAAACCACTGAGGAAGTAACATCTATCACTTCAGTTAAGTCTTTCAGTTCAATTAACTGTAGGAAGTTTCTGTTAAAAAACATTCAGTGATAAAGAGGACCTCCATACAACTTATATGATTTGTAGCCTTACAGAACTTGAGTATTAATTCTTGTACTTGCTATTTATTTGACTACATGGATATAATAAAATTCTGGTCTTTTCTTTCCCCTAGTGTGCAATTCTTTCCCCAGCTTTTAAGGTGCGTGAGTTTTCCATCACAGATGTTGTTCCTTACTCTATAACATTGAGATGGAAATCATCTTATGAAGAAGGAACAGGGTAAGTTGTACAGTGCCTACAAAAGTGTGTTTGTATATAAAGAAACATGTTGAGCTGTGGGGAAAAAACAGGCCTCAGGCTTTAAACCTGTTACCCACTTGAACACTTGAAATTTTAATTTTCCTTTTTTGCACTATACCTTTTGATTTCCAATGACTGCTTAGCAATTGGCAATATATTTAATTAAAAATGTTGGGATGAAATTGCTTAATTTTTAATAAGTGTGACATAGAATGCAGTCTAGCTTTAAGAACTAGAGGCCTTCAACCTCCAACTCTTGTTACAAACTGACTGAAACTGAATAACTCAGTTGCTTGGTCAGCACAGCTGCTGATCATTAATGTACCTTGATTTTGATTATCCATGATGTTATGCTCAGAGTTTTAATGTTACTTAATGTTTTACTGCTTTAGGGAATGTGAAGTCTTCAGTAAGAACCATGCTGCTCCATTCTCAAAAGTAATTACTTTCCACAAGAAAGAGCCTTTTGACTTGGAAGCTTACTATACCCATCCACATGAAGTGCCTTATCCTGATTCCAGAATAGGTAAGGACATGGTGAATAAAAACCCCATACCTAACTCGTGTTTATAGGAAAAAGTGGTTCTCCTCTCTTCCACGATATGTTACTTCCATATTTTCTAGCATATAGAAAAGCTTTAGAAAGGCTCAGCACAGTCTCCTTGGTTTAAATGTAGTGATCAAACAGTATTGAGATCTTTGTTTGACAGCTTCTAAAAAAATTCAGCATTCTTCATTTCGTCTATCTTTCCGGTTTCTGAACGCTTCAGAAGTAGGTACAAAGAGTTTAGTGCTCTATTGTCTGGTTCTTTCAGTCTCTGTAAAACTGATAAGGATCTTATGTGCCTGCTAGCCTGGGTTTTTCAAAGAAATGGGATCAAAGGAGCTGTTGCCTGTCTGGACAGATAACTTGTCTAGTACTATCTGTCATGTCTCTTTCTATTAACCTGAGAATTATAAAAGAGAGGTGTTTCCTCAATTTAAGCATCTGTAGTAAAGTGTAAAGAATTAGATTGTATAAGTAAGTTTCTTGGTAGCTAATGCTACCTTACTTGCAGTTATCAATAGACTTTTATTTACTGATTTATGAATCAGGTATCAACTTGGTGCTCTCTGTGTAGCTGTCTATGCAAGAAGTCTGTGGTCTTGAGGAAGAAATACTCTCCTTTACATGTGCAGATCATTTACCCTGAAATTTTCGGCAAGTTGCAAAATGAAATGTCAACCTCACTGCTTTCAGAAGCCTTGATAAGCACTGTTCATTTTCCAAAAAGTGTAGTGCAGCCATGTAACCAAATCAGAATCTTTCATCTTTGTTAACGTTTTACTTTTCAGTGTGAAGTTTGAGTTACGTGGACAAAAGAAACCATTTGAGATGAATCAGAGTAGTTTCTCTAGTGTGATGGTTACAGAAAGCAACAGAGAAGTAGAACACCTAGTAAAGTACTATCTTGTTCTTCATGAAATACAGTTAAAGCAAAAACATCTTGCTAATTATCAGTGAACTGATAATAATTGGGGAAGCAAGTTTTAGTTTATCTACCTGCAGCTTACATTGTAGGTTTGTCAACTAAGTAGAAAGTTTCCAAGCAGTTTCAGTTATATATAGTTGCTGTTTAAAATAACACCCTTCAAGGAATGTGTCTGGGGTTTTTTTTCCTCTTTCACTATTTTTTGGGACAACAATTAAAGCCATCTTTGTCGTTTCCGAGGGCGTTTCACCATTCAAAATGTTGGTCCCCAACACGACGGCGACAACTCCAAGGTGAAGGTTAAAGTGCGTGTCAATATTCACGGCCTTTTCAGCGTGGCCAATGCTTCCATAATAGAGAAGCAGAACATAGAGGGGGATCACAGCGACACACCCATGGACACGGAGTCATCCAGCAAGAACCAAGGCAGAGATGAAGAGCTGGTACGTAAGCTTGTAAATATCTGCACTGTAATTGTGACAAGAGAGCCGGTAATTGCAGGTTAAATCACAGTGTTTGGCTTTTGACAGTTACTGCTTCTCCACCCTTGAATTACTTCTTCGGTTATGTAACACATTTCTTCATGTTTATTAGTAAAGTACTGGTGAAGTGTGGCATTAAGAAAAAAGAATGAAAAAACAGATTCTAAAGAAAATGTTTTCATTGTTCTTTGTTATCTCTCTACTAGTCTCAGCATTATCTAGTGTGGCTAGCAAATGGCAGCATATTTAATGGGATCTGTTCCATATATGATGTTCATAATCCAGTGAACAAAGGTTGGAAGTGCGAGAGCTGGCATTTAGTGTAAGAGGCGTACTGCACGTGGAGCTTAGTAGGAGAAGTGTGCTGTATTCAGTACGAGTAACTGCTTCCATCCTCAGCTTCCCCTTTGTAGCTCTTCATTCATCTAACACATCTTCTGTTTTACAATGGTGCTTGTCAGCAATTACCTTTCAGTATTGAGGACGATACCCTCGACTCTGAGGAGGAGGTTTGTGGTGTACATGTGTATTATTTTTCCCTCTCTAGATACTTCCTGTAGGCAGAACAGTTCTTCCAGTTGTTGGCTTTTCTGTGTGAACAGTAAGAACGGTAAATGAGGATTTAGATTTAACTTTTTTTTCTACTCTGACGTGACAAAATGTTAAATTTAGTAAAAGTAGCCTCCTCATTTCCACTTTAAACAGCAACATAGGCACCTGTGCTAGAGTTTGAAATCCTTGATGAGTTTTTTCTTTTTTTTTTTTTTTTTTTTCCCCCAGAGCTAGCAGTAAATTATTTCACATGCATATGGAGTTTGTGAATCCAGAAATATTAATTCCTTATAATGGAAGCAATCGTGGACCTTTCAGGCTTTGGCTACAGCTCAATAGTTCTCAATGCGCTGCATCTCAGAGTATTAAAATTGTTCTGAAAACATTATCAAAAGTGTTTCTCGGTGATGACATGGAGTTGTATTACTTAGACCGAGTGATCAGCACTAGTAATTAGTCATGTCTTTCAGATTGTTAGGTTTAGGGTAAATCACAAGTGATAAACTTACAGATAAATTTAAGTGAGGCTTTGTCTTGAGACAGATGCAAGCAATAATTATGATTATTAAATTACTTGTGCTTTGGATTATAAACTTTAATGATTAAGTCAAAAATGATAAGAGGTCAGAGTTCTGGCTGTTCCATAGAAAACCCATTGTTATTGCTTGTGTTGGTGGTGTGTTTCTAGAATGTTCCTTGATTACATATTATATGTATTTATTTCTAATTTAAAGTGAAGGGAGTATTCACAAGGTTTAGTGTAATTATGTAATGGGGAGAGACAGAAACATCAACCAGCGGAGTAGAAGTTTCATTTAATTTGAAAGATATAAATACAAATACTACATCAAAATGCCTGTTTAAACCTGGTGAATCAAAAATTTTTAAGATTGATTCTGAAGTTCATGTATTGTCTGTCATCTGCTGTAATTGACATCAGTCTTAAATCTTGCAGCAAACCTTTGCATTCTGTTATGTACCTCTCTGCAGGATAAAATGCAGGTTGATCAAGAGGAAGGTGTGCAGAAAAGCCAAGCTGAGCAACAGAACCAAGCAGATGAGGAAGCTGAAAATGCTGGAACTGAAACAAAAGTTTGTATTCAGTATTGTTAAGACATTTTTTTCCCAGTATTCTCACACTTAATGATTGTACTAGTTGCAAACATGGGACTGTATTTAGAGGATAGCTATATTGAAATGGTTAAGTAAGGAATCCTACTGTAGCACTTCAGTTTTCAATTTAGCATGATTAAGACTTTGAAGTAGGTTTCTGTTGTTTAACCTAGTTTTATAGTGAAGATGCAGCTTAGGAAACATTGTGAAAAATAGTATGAGATGCTTTAAGTTTTTGAACAAGTTTTCCTTACAGCTCTTTCTGTCCAAAGAAAATAAATTTCACTGGTTTGGTACAAAACTAAAAGTAGTGATTTTGAATACAGAGGAAAAATTAGGTGCTTAACTTACTTAGGATTAATTTGTAGCTGTCTTAACTAGTTTCATTTGCCTCTCTTTTTTGAGCATAAATGTAGTAATATTTGCATTCCTGGAAGTTTCTTAGTAGTGTCATTCTTTTTATAGGCTGCTTCTGGAGACAAGCAAGATCATCCATCCCAGCCAAAGGCTAAAACAAAAGTTAAGAGCATTGACCTCCCTATACAGGCAAGCCTCTATAGGCAACTGGGACAAGATCTGATCAATTCCTATATAGAAAATGAGGTAAGCAGCATAAACAGATGACCACTCAAATTAATGTCACTGTAAATAAGTACCTAAAAATATTTGCAACCATCCACTTAATCTAATCTAGAATTCTTTAGGAGGTTGCCCTTGATTGTAAGGGGTTTTGTTTAGGTTTGAGTCCTTGGTGAAATGAGCCTGTTTCACTAGACTTGACTTAGCCCGTTCTGGTTGTGCCTGCAGTGAAGATGACTTGCACAGAGGTGAAGATTTTTATCAGTAGCTGTGAATTAGCAGGCCTGGGCCAAGCTCCATGGTACAGTTTCAAGAGTAGTCATTAAGCTTGACATTTAAATGCTTTTAGTTTTAAATATGCCTTTCTCCACCCTAGGGTAAGATGATGATGCAAGACAAGCTTGAGAAAGAAAGAAATGATGCTAAGAATGCTGTTGAAGAATATGTGTATGAATTCAGAGACAAGCTGTGTGGAGTCTTTGAGAAATTCATCACTGAAGAAGTAAGACTTGCCTTTATGTTTCAACTGTTGGAAAAAGTTCCATTGTGTTTATAAGTTTTGAGTGTTGAGGAGGCTGCAGGGGTCTCTTGGACTAGTTTAGGAGTAAGAGATGGCTTGACTTCACAGTAGTGAAGTTCAACTTGGGCTCACACCTGACGTTTGCCTTGTGGAATTGTTTATTGCCTGAGAAGTTCCTCAGTGGCAAGGAAGGATCGGGGATGCAGGCAGAAAGTAAAAATCCTGTGGTCACTGTAGGAAAGCAGGACAGATCGCCACCAGCTTCTAAATGGCATGAGTGGGTAGGAAGAAAAAAACAAGCAGATAATATGGAAGACTCTTAAGAGGTGTGTGGGCTGTCTTAAATAGCCACAGGACTGATTTTATAACTCTGGTAAACTTCACCTGCAGATCAGATGAGTAGGGCTGTCCTGCCTCTCCTGTCACTGTAAAATCTTGCCTTTGAAGTCTGTTAATTACTGTTTTCCTCCACTATCACTTTGAATATTTTAAGCTGATGAAACAGTCTTTTTTGAGTAGGGTGGGTTTGTGTGCCAAGGAGAGAAGTCTCATTTGATGTGTTCCCTTCTGAACTGGAGTGACCATAACTTGCTTTGTAGGATTCAAACAAGCTGACCTTGATGTTGGAGGACACAGAAAACTGGCTTTATGAAGATGGAGAGGACCAGCCAAAACAAGTGTATATGGATAAGCTTCAGGAATTAAAAGTAAGGTTTTAAGTTGTTTTCTAGAAAAATCCTGCATGTATATTTGGGGGTGGGTGTCCAGGTTGTCAGAAGAAGTTCGGTTATGAAATGAACATAATATTTGGAACTAGAAATACAGTTTCTTTTGTTGTGAGTTGTGCTAATTAGAAAATAGTTGAAATGAAGCAGGCTGTCACTAATGACAATAGATTTAATTGCTATGGGAATTTTCTCTCTGTCTTCTTAATAGTCTGAAAGAGCTATTGAGTAGTTTGACTACACTCCTGGGTAATCGGAATTACACTCCAGAATATATATTGTTTTTCTTGTTCTCAGTC
This sequence comes from Atrichornis clamosus, assembly GCA_013400975.1. NCBI lineage: Eukaryota > Metazoa > Chordata > Aves > Passeriformes > Menuridae > Atrichornis > Atrichornis clamosus. The sequence goes on from WBMZ01015206.1 coordinate 6,937, forward strand.
GTTCCATAGCTGTATCGTAAGACCAATTTTTGGGTCTAATATCCAGTGATAAAGGCTCAGGAGTGCTTTCTCAGTAGCTTCCATTGTATCATTTAATTAGTAATGATTAAAAAAACCCCTTAAATGCTTCATATTCTAATAATGTGATGGGGAAAATGTGAATTCTAATGAATGACTGGCTACTTTGTAGTTAGTTGAAATGTGTCTCTAGCCCTTGGGCTCCAACTGTTCAGCCTCAAGTCAGATTTCCTTGGAAGGTGAGATAACAGATGGAAGCAGCAGTGTGTAGATACAGGCAACTGCCTGGATACCAGTATTCAAGAGAAGGAAAGAGGAAACCATGGATAAAATTAAAAGTTTTTAGATGAATTACTTGAAAATTAAAGCATCCGTTAAAACTTGACTTGTTTCTGTTCCAAATGGTCTTTTTGCAGAAAAGTGCAAAACTGCAAGCCTAGTAAGGACAGGTACTATTCTAAACTAGTGTTTAAACTCCTGCTTTTTTAATAGTTGTTGCACTAAAGCAATACGCAGAGATTTAGGTCTTTGAATGAGTAAGAAAAGGAGTTAAAAACAGCCTTCCTTACCATGCTGCATGGTATTCTTAGACCAGACTATAGGAAATACGTATTTTTGTAAAGATCTTCATTCTTATTATTCCAGAAATTTGGACAGCCTATTCAGGAAAGATGCATGGAACATGAAGAGAGACCTAAAGTTCTAAATGAACTGGGAAAGAAGATTCAGCTCCTTATGAAAGCAGTAGAAGCATACAAAAATAAGGTAATACCAAATTATTTGGAGATCCAATGATTACAGGTGTTTTGAGTTTGGCTCTAGAGTTGTTTTGTGTTAAAAAAATGCTATGAAGTTACCTCTTAAACTGCTTTAGCAGGGCTGTTGTACTTCTGCTTCTGAGTACTTTAAAACTGTTCTGCATTGCTAGCAAAAAGAGCTTTGTTGTGAGAATGTAAATCAAAGATGATCACATTTTTATGGTGGCTTATACCACTTGAAATGGATGTGTCAATTTACAGCTGTTTCCAGTGTTTCTGTAATTTCTAAGTTAACTTAATGGGGTGAGGAGCATATTTTAAGTAGTGATACAAATATCTCTCTCCTTAGGATGAAAAATACGACCACCTAGACCCTGCTGAGATGGAAAAAGTTGAAAAATACATTAATGAGGCTATGAGTTGGTTGAACAGCAAAATGAATGCCCAGAACAAACTAAGTTTAACTCAGGATCCAGTTGTCAAAGTGGCAGAAATACTGGCAAAATCTAAGGTAAAATAACCATTGTACTTGTCGCATTCTAATCAGTTTTTCTTGAATCAGATTTTTGCCTAGATTTGAGCTAGAATATTATATCTGTGGAGATCTTAAAGCGATTAAAAGATCTATACAGAGGGAGCAGCAGTTCTAGCACTCTTCAGTGCTGGCTCTTGATTTACAGTAGTACCTCTGCATAAGCCTTTCTAAAATACCCTGGGTTGCAGCACCAGGCTTCTACAGAATGGATTGCCATAGAGGTTTGCAACAGATCAGAAGTTCTTTAGGGAACTTCTTCAGGAAAGGCTTTTTAAGTTTCTAGACTTGATAGAATGGAGAAGTCTAGTCCTTGAAAATTAAATTCCAGGCCATTATGGACCAGAAACAAATGAGAGGCATTCTAGTTTCATGCAGTTGCTGTGCCACCGAATGACCTTGCTGTCTCCCTTCTGTCACAACTAGGAATTGGATAGCTTCTGTAATCCTATAATATCCAAGCCCAAACCGAAGATAGAGCCTCCCAGTGATGGGCAGTCTAAAGCTAATGGTGAGCACAACGGACCAGTGAACGGACAGAGCGCTACTGAAACAAAACCAGAACCAGCAAAGGACAACCCTCAGCAGACCAAACCCCCTGGAGAAATGGAAGTGGACTAATCTTGCATTTCTTTGACTTCATTAAAATAGTGCAAGTAACCACAGGGTCCATTCTTTTTGTCTGGTACACACCTCAGATGTTCAGTTATTCTTAGCCAAACTTCTGTCATTTGTTGCTGAGTAGTTTTGAAAGTGTTTTCTATTAAGTACACCTCTGATGTTCATTTCCACTGATGCTGCTTATGTGGAGCTTTAGCCAAATGTAGATTGTATAAGTCAGTTGACGCTTTCCCAATATATTTTATATCAAACATACAGAATTGATATATAAATGGCAACAATCTACCTTATTTAAAGCTTTTATTGTGGATAAACCTCAGCTCCTTTATTCAGGAAAGGATACTGTATTGCACTACTGAAGCTCAAGTGTAGATCTAACCGCATCTTTATTTTGGAAAAATATTGGAATTGAAGTGGCAAAACCTGTCACGTGAAGCACTGACCTTTTCTAGTTATTGTATTGTTATAATTTAAATATTAAAATAGGGGTTAGCTGGCATACCAGTCCATCTTGTTGATGTACCATGAGAACTGTACCGTCTTTTTCATATAAACTGAATAATACAAGCTTAAGCGGTTTTTAGGTTCCTGTACCACTACCAGTCTTCATTACAGACTGCTCCAGCAGAATGGCTCTGCCATGAGCTGAAATTCCTGGTGTCTGTGCACATCACTGTACATACCGTACTGCGCTTAGGATAGGATGATGCTGATGATGATATGATGAAAGGGTGGAATATACAAGCCCTGTTGCATAGCTTTCCCTTGAAAATGTCTTACTGCACATGTAACTATTTCCACTTCTTTTGTTTTGAGTTAAACTTACGTCTTGGTCGTATCTCATGCTGGGGAGGAGAAACAACAGAAACAGTGCTGTGCAAACTGGGTATCAGCACCCTGATTTTGAGGTTGCTTAATCGCTTTTTGGTGCAAACTTGAAAGAAATGCTGAGGGCTTATTTAAATCTTGATACTCAGCATGTAAATCTTTTGGTTAAGGATCAAAACAAAAGAGCTTAAAAACTGGATATTATTACCCCAAAGATGGAACCTACTTGATGAACTTGCATAACTTACCACTTACCTTTGGTCACTTAGCTGTTAATGAAAGTGTCTACAATGTCAATTACACAGTAGAATCACTCTTTTCTTTGATACGTCTTAAACATTGCCAAGGTCCAGTGTATGTTTCAAATGTATTCCAAATGCTTCTGTCAGTCACCCAGGTACTGTAGCACTTGCTAAATCCAGTCATTGACTTCAAACAGCTCTTCAATATCAGAATGGGAATGGGCTACTCTTAACTATGAAAAGTGGTTTCTTTTCCCAGCCATAAGAAACAGATTAGTTGCAGTGTAATGCTTCAGTGACTTGAACTCTTGCAGAAACAAATTCAGTGTTAATCAGGCACTCCTGCAGCATTTGTCCCATACGAGGTGTTGCTGTTGTAAACAAGTGAAGAATCACAACCTTGTTCCTGGCTTTGGCAGCCATTTTATCTCCAGCTGTGCTCTTCATCTTCTACCATTGTTCATGCTACAAGAAATAATTCATGACCCATGGCCGAGGTGAATTCAGCTCACATCTCTTCACGCAAAAAGGAAGCATTATTTACAGCTGTGCATAAATGTGCCAGACTAGTTCAAGTGCTAGAATTGTATTTTCGTGACTGGCATCAAGTGACTTAGATGCATGTACTTTGCTTCCTGTTCCTCCTTGGTGCAGTCCATGTGGATGGACTGACACTGTAAGTTGACATATTAAAAGCCCTTGAACAAACAGTGACCTTGAGGAGAGCTGCTCTGCAGCTCTGCCACTGTAGTCACACCTCTGGCACTGAGGGGAGTGACTGTACTTCAGCATCAGTTGTCCTTTCAGGCTGTAATGACTGAGCTAGCTTTGGTCTGTAGGCTTTAACGCCATTTATATCTTAATGGCTTTTACCACAGCAGTGTAATGAGTAGCATTCTCAAATTTTGGCTTCCTAAAATCCATCTACACAATTTTTCTAGTGTGCTTCCTGATACATGTGGCAGTAAAGCTCAAAACAGCAGAAATGGCCTGTGTAAGATCTCCAATTGCTAAAAGGTCATGTGCAAGAACAGTATCTTCTGCTCATGGTCATCAGATGCTTAATACAACATTACAAATGTTTGAGGCGATTCTTAGGATAAAGGCTAAAATAATTCTACATGCTTAAAAGCAGATAAGGTTCAGACAAACAATCATAGCAAAGTTTTCTTAACTAGAACAGGCGGTTTTTTCCTGTGCATCTGGTCTGTCTCTAGATCCCTGGTGAGGAGGAATGCTGCCTACTGACTGCTGACAGCAGCTGGTTCTGAGGTACATGTTAAGAATCCCATTTGGAAGGGCAGAGTTGATCTTTCCACAGTGAGGTTCACATTAACATATGACTTCTTAATAGATAACCTGTTTTCTGTTACAAAGAGATTTTTACTAGGACAGACTTACGTACTTGCCAAGCTGTGCACAACTTGGAGGTGAGGCCTTGTGTGTCAGACTGAACAAGCATGTTCCCTGTGCCTACCCTGACACCACCAGAATGAGTATCTTTGCAACATAAAGTTTTGTCAGGGAACCAGGAGCAGTATGCTACTGTGCAAATTGTATATTCTAAAGGCAGGTGTATGTTGATAATTCTTACTTGAAACTTTCTGCTGAGGGCAAGATGCATTTCTATGTTCAAAAATGTTCTCTCTGTCCCACAAAAAGTAAAAAAAGGAAGCAACACTGTAAAGGCAGTGGAGTTTTGATTTTAAAAAGTTTGGTTAATCACATTTTGAAGTTTAATGTAAAAAATTTAGGCAAACCAGCATACTGTTTCATTTTACCAGTCAGGTCTTAATTCTTTCCGTTGAAGAGGAGGACTCATTCTCCCTGTCTGGAGCATTAATGGACTTGCTCAGGAAATGACTTCAAAATTAATTTTCTTTACTGAACTAAGTTGCTACTACCTATTTTACAACTGATTCAAGACTTCTTTTCCACACAGTATTGTGGAACACTATTATTAGAGTAGTTTAGACTCCAAGGAGTTTCTTTGAACTTCATTCAGATGTAACATAGTCAGATTTTTAACATTTAAGTTAAGCTTTTATGCTCTTCTTTCTTTAACCTGCTGCTCCATGACAAAATAGCCCAGTACAGCTGCCTGCCTTGTTTGGTCCGATGTTGAAGATTTTGATTTTGTATGTCTGAATTTGAGTGAAGACTCCTCTTCCTTGCTTCCTTCTGGCAATGTCCTCCTTTCACTGCTTAAATACTGCCTTTGGGGCATGCTTGCAAAACTTGGAGTGGGCAGCTGGATCCTGAATGCTCAGCCGGTTGGGAAGCACTCAGCCTGTATTCCCACTCTGCCTCCCAAGGCTCTTGGGCAGAGCAGAGCAAGGGCAAGGGTGTCCCTACCTCTGGAATGGCAGAGCAGGAGGGGAAGTGCAAGGCCTGCGTGCAACACCAGCATTCTGTACTCCCTGTGTGTAGGATGGAGGTTTTCGTTCCTCCACATACTACTGGGAGCTCTTCATCTAAAGCATCCAATCTGTCTGTTGATAAGATTCCTTTGTATCTTCAACATTTGAAATTCTTTAATATTTTTAAACATCTCAGTGTGCTGAACTCCAATCTCTGCTACAGATTGTTACTAACTGTTCTCAAATACTCGATACTTAAGTGGGGGTTTTCCTGTAAGGATTATGTAAGTGTAATTTCAGGAAGCAGGCAAGGAGCTGGCAGGAAACTTTTCTTCTTATTTTTTGACCAGTGTGAAAAATTTACAGCCTTAACAAAGCTTGGAATCTACACTTCTGAGAGCTCTGGTTATCCATGCCTGTCACTTAAGCAATGCGAGGATCAGAAACATAAAGCCATGTTGCAAACATGCTGCATATGCTGGATCAAAGCACCTACCCAGCTGCTGTAGGAAAAGAAGCTAAATTCAATTCCCATAGCTCAGTTGCCATCGTGAACCGCATTCCTCAAAATAGGACTTCCATTGCTGTGTAATCACACTGTAGTACTTCAATACACTGACTTCTGTGAGCCCTTCTAAAGTGAAGCTCAGATGCCTAAAGTTTAGTTGTGGGCTGTTACAAGGTCTGCCTGCTCTACTGGTGTACAGTAGTTGCCACTAGCTGTGAGTTTATTAACTGGATGGAGGAATATTCTGTTGCCTCTTACACTTTTTTCTTTTTTTTTTTTTTCCTTTTTTTTTTTGCTACTCTTATGTTTTCTAGTCTTTCAGGCACCAGGAGACAGAAACTCTCCGTCAAAAGAGGTAAAAAACACATTGCTTAACAAAAGGCGTTAATGCCTCATAAATTTTCATTTCAACTCTCAAGATAGCATTTGGAGTATAAACACAAGCTCTTGGTAGCTAGAGAAAGTGCGTGGTGGCTGACTCCTAGCTGAATTCTTAATTCTGCACAGTTGAAATTTGAAGGCTTCAACCACTTACTACACATATAGTGAAAACAACTAAATGTGACTATTGGCACTGCAGAATACTAAACCAGGAATGTGCTTGATGTGACTTACTTGATACAGCTCGTCAACCCTGTTTTCCTTTCCTGGTCAGAAGGAAATATATCAAGCAATGAAAACCAGGATTCATTGCAGTGAAATCCATGAAGAATCATTTTAAACAAAAATGCAGTTAAGAGCTATACCCACCAGCCACCTCTACCAAGTGTTGAAGTAGTTTAATTAAATTGATGAAAAAAGGTGGTAGTCCCTGAATGTTGCAGTAGTTGGAAATGTTTCTTTTCATAGTGGATAAACATATCTCCACAGGTTGAGGGGGGAAGAGATGGGAGTGTCAGAATTTAAAGCGGTGTTTAAGTATGCAAAATGTTTACGATGTATGTAAATGGGATTCTTAGTAGTGACAGATCATGTGCAAATTGACAATACTCCAATTTATTTTTGAACGGCAATATAGATTGTCAAGGTTGTGTATAATTATAATAAATATATAAACCGCTACTTGAACCATAAATGATCACCCCAGACCTCATTTTTACATCAGTGTTCTTAAAAGCAGCTTTGTCTGATAGCATGGGTTGATAAAATGCATGTTTATCCAAAAGTCCACAGGTAAGATACAGGCATTTTTGGTGCCTCGCCTGTCCTGCTGTGGCTTCTCTCATGCTTCTCTGTCCCAGGCAGCTGCAGCCTCTCCTGACAAACTCCCCAGTGCTGCAGCCCAGATACAGCATTGCTTTGCCTCTGGGAACTCCAGTTATTTGCACAGATGCCATCACACTTGTGCATCTGGATGAGGACAAATTCCCAAGTTTTCAAGTAATTCATCTTCCATAATTGATTTATTGCAACACACAAGGTTGTTTACCTGTGCCTTGAACAGCTTGGAGAAATTGATGGCTTTGAGCACTGTTGGTTCTCTGAGCAGATCCTGAGGTGCAGCAGGAAAGCAGCAGTCCATGGAATTATTCTGGGAATTTTTCTGTGTGTTAGCGTAACGGGAATCCCTCCATCCTCCAGAATGCAGTGACTAGAATTCTGCATAACCTGTACAAATGCACCAAAACACGATTCAGCATTTTTATATCCATCTTCCTCAGTACACTTCAAAAACTCCTCAAAGCCTGCATTTCTTCCAGACTTTGCCTTCTTAGATCTCAATAAATAGTCTAAGATACTTCAACTATATTAATTTCACAGGCCAGGTTTGGGATTTAGGGGAAAGGGTGGGGAAAGGTCCTTCCTATAAAAAAACCTATATACATTTCCATGTATGTATATATGCACAGATACATGTGCATATGTAAAAATGGACACTAAAAATCAACTTGATGTGCTTAACAACAGCCAATATAGGGGAAAATACTTCACTTACTTTGCTTTCTAAGCAGACTACTCAATCACCCCGTTCACACTCCAGTATTTACCAGCTGTGCAAGGATGTTCCACTATCAAGAAAAGTATTCCACTGTTACACTGCAAAAGAGGAAAATAACTATTCTAGCAAAATGAAGTGAACGTGGAAAGAATCACAGAATATCCCAACTTGAAAGGGACCCAGAAGGATCATCAAAGCCCAACCCCTGGCCCTGCACAGGACACCCCAACATTCCCACCATGTGCCTCAGTGTTGTCCAAATGCTTCTTGAACTCTGTCAGGCTCAGTGCTGTGGCCACTTCCCTGGGGAGCCTGTCCCAGTGCCCAACCACCTTCTGAAACAAGAGTGTCCCTGTGATCATTACCATGGCTGCAAGTAAATATTATTCTTAACTTTCTCAGCTAAACTCTGTCCTAATTCTTCATTCTCCCTACAAATATCAGTGTGCTCTTCCCTTTATAAGGGAGACTTGGATTTTCAGTAGTGCTGAAGCACTTGCAATCACAAAAATGAAAATGACACTTTCTACAAATAATACAAAGTTTAAAAACTACTAATCAAGAGTATTTTACTTGCAAATTTCTTCAGAAAATACCCTTATCCTCACATGAAATAACACTCCAGAAATAAAACTGAACATTTTATAAGCATTGAACAGACAAAAGTAAATGTGTATTACTACTTCGCCTCCAAAGGTGTGTGAAGTTAAGTGACCATTCAGGTCACACAACACCTACCACAGGGGCAGAACATGTTACATTCCTGGAAACAGAGCCAACACCACCAAGAAGGCAAGACACCAGCACAAAAATCCTAGGCCAGAGCTTTGAGTTCCTCCTGGAGCACATGGCAGCAGCCAGCAGAACTACTCTTGGAAAATAAAATGACAAAACAAAACAGGAAATACTTGACAATACTACAGGAAGATGTGGCTCAAGAAGTTTTCTTTCTCAACCAAAAATAGTGTTTCCCACTTTACTTTTATCACATCTTTTACTTTTTTCACATCTTTCAAATGCTCCAGGAACCTGTTGCAATAAATACTCTCCACTACTCCATCACCTTACCTGCACTGCCTAGTCTACAATATCAAAGCAGGACAAAAAATTCCTATATGGTGATTTTAGCATAGAGAGTGGAGATGGAAAATGGGATCCAAGGTGCAAAGATCACTCTATTTAATGATGGCTTTTCTAAACGTGTGCTTTGCAAGTCACTGATGAAATAATAACCACGCCAGCTCTTGCAAGTTCTTATTAAGTAAAGATCAATAACCTACTCACAGGTATTTCAGAAAAGTCAGTGGCATTACCTTTGCTGCTTTTGAGTGCTAATTTACAAGGAATAAACAACCCAGCTTATCTCTCTGTTGCTTCTCCCTGTAACATCAAGTTCACAAACACCAAATAAAATTTACCAGGCTGACATTTCTGGGCCTTAAAATGACAGCAGAGGAAGGAAATATTCAGTGTCAAACAGAAGCAAACCATCTACCATAGGGAACTTGCACTTTTTTTCCATCTTAGAGAAAGAATGAAATACATATTTATAAATATAATTTGATGGGTAGGACTATAAAATGTATCTAAATTCATCAAGTTGCCAAGACTATGGAAATTTTAAAGATAATTATCCTACAACTTTAAATTACAGAAATACAGTATTTGCATTTGTCTCTGCTTGCAGGGAAAAAAACAACCACAGTCCGATTTGCTACATTCTCATGATAGTGCTTTTTTAAGACAAACGAATTGAGCTCAGGCAACAGAAACTTATTTTTCAGTATCATCTAGGGGATAACAAGCCACTAGGGAAGCATTTTGTCTTGCTTTCCTTTAACATCATGTCAGAAAAAAACACCACAACCATCTGTTTGCCACAAAAAGGGCACTAAGAAATGTCATTTGTCTTAACATGCTAAACTGTTGATCAAAACCCTTTGTAAACAACTGGACAAATGACTACATTACATCTTTGTTCTCAAGTGACATTTTGTTTTCACGGATAACACCAGTAAACTGATTTTCAAAGCCAGAGGAGCAGACACATACCCTGATGGTAAAGTATGAACTGAAAAAAAAGGGAAAAAATAGTATTATAGTTAGACATACTACAATGAAATTACATTTTGTTGAGGAATCCTTCAAATCTCACACGGCATTCATTGTTATCATCTTGAAATCCACCTGAATGAACTTAGCAGATATCACTACCCAAGGGATTCAGTTTCTTTGCAAATCCAGCTGCTTGCTCAGTTACTAAGTGCTAGTTACAGCAAAAAATTTACAAAAATTACTTCAAAGGGAGTCAATCAAAATTTCCAGCATAATAGCCTAGGGAAATACTGAATAGATACATATTTAAATTGGTTTTCAGCTCTAGCTATCCAAATAGCAGTGTTGCTGCACAGAAAAATCTGTCCTCTAGTTTTCAATTTGTATCACTTTGCAAGGCAGAACATCACTCGTAAGGGGACATGATGCAAGTCTTAACCCATAAGTATCTGATTTGAAACTCCTGCATCTGTGCTGTGATTATGTTATTTTCACTTTAGTGTGAGGAAATATTTTCATTGATGTGAGGTTTGTGCAGATCATGTGATGAATTTAATGATAGTTCTGCACCAAACTGGGTCTTCCTAATAAACATTTCAAATTCTGAGACCAGCCTTTTTCACGGAATTTATTTTGACTTGCAAAAGTTTTTGCTATTAGAAACTATCACTTAGTGGTCGCAAGTGCTGTACAATCAAAAGAATCACAGAAAAGAATCACAGAAAAGGCATCTGGAAAAACTTGCACAGTGGTTCATGTCCTGCTCAAGAACAGGGCACAGTCTGGTGCTGTGTTCCATACAGCAACAAATGCAGACACAACCAAGGCAGCAGCCAAATTAGCAAAACATTCCGACGACCTCATTGTTTCCATAACATAGGCATGATGTCAGCCTGGCTCTAGTGGTAAATCACTGACTAATCTCACCCTTGGTATCTAGAGAGACGGGCTCAACTATACCACACAAGTTACAAATACTGTAACACCACTAAGACGTACAAAAGACCTGAGGGGGAAAAAATGGACGAAAGATATGAGGGAAAAGAAGCTTATGTTGGCATCAATGGTAAAGTATCACTGAACTACCGGATGCTGGCATGGTAGTCCAACACAATTAGTAAAAACAAAGCATCCACCTTTGACAGCATTTATACAAGCAACAAAATATTCCTGTAACATAGACTTAAGGCCACTGCTGCAGGGCCAGTAACTTCATAGGAGGGTTCAAAGTTGGAATGTTCATAAAAATGTGTTAGTCATTGCAACAAAGCCTTATGACATACCAAGGATTTTACTCAAAACAGATTATATTTAATAACCAGTTTTTCAGAAACAATCATTCTTTGCGCAAACTACTTTTTCTTTCACTTATATTACAAATTACTTCCCTCCAGCCACACACCTCAGCTAAGGATGAAACCTGTTGTCGATCTTACTGATTTAGTAAGCTAAATCACATGGCTAACAAGTTTGACTTGTTTCTTAAAGATACAGATTTAAATAAGAAATTCCTTCTCTGAAATAAATGGATTTTCACTACCAAAGAAGTAGGGTAGGTAATGCAAGAATTTTTCCCTCGTCTTTTATTCTTGATCAGTACAGCAGTGGCACAGTCAGTTACAGGATGAAGATGTTTTCAGTTGTTTTTTCTGTCTGAAACAGATGTTCCTCTGGGGAACTTGCCATCATACAGACAAATGAAAACCACAGCCCTTTCCTGTGCGAGGCAAAGCATCAAAAGTGATACAGGTCTCAAGATACTTGTTCAACTCCAAGCTTCTCACAATGCAAACATTCTGCCGTCTGAATTCACATTTCCTCTGAGCACGCTTAAGAGAGAAATGTCTTTCTCCTGCGCAGCCACATGAGGAATCTGAAGTGGAGCAAGTTTAAAAAAAAACCAAGCCAAACTTGGGCTACTGAAAGTAAAAACAGAGACTGTACTGCACTGTAGCCGAGCTACTGTTTGTCCGCCTTAAGCAATGAAGTATTATAGGCACAAACATGACATGGAAAGTTCTCAAGGAAAACCAGTCTGGTCTCCATGGTAGGAGAGAATATCAGGGAGGAGAACTAAGAGCTCAATAATTAAAGCTGAGCGTAAGAAAGGAGTTTCAAAGCTAAGCCTACACATGGCTCCACGTACCTCCAAACTTCAGGCACATTGCAAATATGCCCCTGCCAGTTTTAAACAGCCTTGCCCGAGTTGTGGTGCTACCACAGCAGCACAAAGCTCAACACAGGCTTATTAATTCTCTCTCCAACACAGGCCCAGCCAGAGGCTCCAGTAAAACTAGACATGCACGGTTCTAAGAGAAGTGGCAGATATGTGAAGCAATTAGGTCAAAGTATTTCTGAGACTGGACTATGCAGGGAGAAAAACCAAAGCAATTGTGAATTTTACTGCTCAAAAAACCCTGTTTTTCTTATTTTTCCTCCTATTCACTATGAGTAAGGCTGTTTACTATTGAGCTGCAAATGCCACAGAAGAAATATGACATCCCTGTTTTGGAAAAATTTAAATCCCAACCTAGGAATCAAATTGCACCTTTGTACAAAGCTATACAACTTCTCCAATTTCAATGGAACTACAGCTTCTTATGTTTAGAGCTGAGAACTACCCAGTATAGTTTCTCCCCTTGGAAAATGCTGTCCTATGATTGCTTCAGAGGAATTGCATGGTCTAAGCAGGCACTTCAAATTTATTTTCAGCCAAGATTACGGAAAATAACCACATTCATTTAATTAGTGATTGGTTCTATTGCTAAAACTGACAGAAATCTTATTCTCTTTTACTAAGCTCCTCTTATTTTAGAGGAAGCTGAGGTTGTTATAGCCCAGCAAGCCTCTGCAGCTACATGAAGGTCACAGGTTGTTTGGGATCCCAGGAATACAGCGATGGTCACTTCAGCTGCTTTATTCACACAATAAAACTCCTGCACTTCATGTGACTCAAGGTAATATTTGATGGCTCAGTGAATGATCATCTATATTCATAGTACAAATAAATCCACCTCATACTATGCTGCATAGGACAGGTACATATGTTTCCTCCTACAGTTTAGTTGGCTTTGCTACTCATGTGAAGCATAAAGACAGGGTACATCCATTCATTCTCTTTTGACAGAAGAACAAGAGAAACAGTTCTACCAAGGCAGATTAACCCTATATTTTTACCCGTGATGTCTTAAAAGAATATCTGTACTCAATAAGATGTGGGCTTTTTAACGCTAAAAGACTGTTGAGATATGAATGCTCCATTTATTTATTATCAAAAGCATTGCTTACTATGATCCTGTCTTCCTGCATTAAAGTGTTATTCAAAAGCCAGTTGTTTTTTATTCAGTTGTCTTTTCACATTCTGTGGAACAGAGGCAAACTTCATCTGCTCACAGTAAGCTCAGCATAAAACTAACTGCTAATACCTGAGTTCTGAAAACATATATAAGAACCAATGCTAATTAGAAAAAGGATTAAAATATGACGTAAGACAGAAGTTACCCTCATGACTGCTGCATAGTTCCATATGGCTTCGAAACATCACCAACAAAGGAATTGTGCCTAAGGGAGCAGTCCATGTTTGCAAATAAAACTAGCTGTCAACACCGGCAGCTACACCCACTGCTGGCAACTGAATATTCATCAAGGAAGAAAAGGAAATCTCCAGTGAACACCTAAATAAACTAGTATGTTAGGCAGTGTGTCTGGAGGTGGGTGGAAACAATGCTGGCATTGGGCAAGAATAAAACCAACAGATAGTGAATCGTCAAACTCCAAACCACACTGAGCGCACACTTTATCCATTGTGCATCTGCAGAGCTGCATTTCCAGTGTACCACAGCACTCAGCTGCCAAGAGAGCAGGCAAAGAAACACAGGGTGAAGAGGTTTACACAGCTGAAGACAAACAGGTAAAATTCCACCCGAGTATAAACTGGAGACTAGTGTCACCTTTGGATATTGAGATGCCCAAGATGGAAATAGAAAGAAATTGTAGACTGAAGCCTTGACATGAATAAAATGCATTTGCAATAAATTGATGCTGCAGTCTTCTCAAGGCATTTTTTTCAGGCTGAATTCAGCTCAGATTAAGTCTGAGGTGGAATGTGCCTTGCATAAGCCAAAAACTAAGCATTTTTTGGTTTCGTCTGGTTTGGTTTTTTTCCCCAGGTTATCTTCTGAGTCACAGAAGAACACTAAATTATTCAGATAGTTTGTAACTTAAAAAACAAAATAAATTTACAGACAGTGAAGGTATTGATAATAACCATAAGGGACAGGTCATATGCTAATGGAGCACAGTCACAGCCAAAACTTTTAATGTTTTACTCCAAGCTTCAGTATAATCAAGACACAGAGGTTTTGTTCTCTCAAATTTTGGCACAGTGCCTTTTAAGATTATGTAAGTGGCAACACCTTAGTCTGCTCATCTGTAAGATGTCCTTATTGCAATTATTACTTTATTACGTTTAACTTAAGAAGCACAGTGTGAAGACTGCAGACCACTGTAAACAGTGAACACCCAGCAGGTATGTTCCAAAATTAGTGATCAAACTGCTGAAATATCAGACTGAAACAAGTGCCTGGTAAATGACTTCTTACTGACAGAAATTGTGCTTTTCACTGCTCAAGCTTTTATCAGACAGGTGATTCTAAACGACATGAGCAAGGTTTCTCCTCTCTGAAAGCAAAGCTGAAAGGTGAACTCTGAAAGCATTTGTGTGGGTGGGCACCAAATCAAAGAAAATTTTCATTTCATAAAATTTTATATTCTTTGTAGAAACATGGAATTCAATTTAGTGAAAAAGAGAGAGAAGCAGCCAAGTCTCCATGATCACATACTTTTCCTTGAATAAAGTAAATGAATAAAAAATACACAACAAAATCCACTGCAAACATAATCTCGATTTGATTCAGTTTTGGTTTGGGTAAATCAGTCCTTCCCTGACCAAGTTTTCTAGCATTACCATCCAGAATGAAGAAAATGGAAGAAACATCTGTAACAGTAACTGGAATGGGCTCTTCCTTCACATGGCAGTCATGATAAATAGGAAAACAAAACATGCATGTCGGTCATATTAGGCATGAAAACACCTCACTGAAGTTTTTTGACTGTATAACTACAAACTTAAATTCTTAAAAATAAATTGTTCTTGACAGCTGGACTTGGCAACAGAATTGCATTGGCTCTGTCATGTTGCTAACACACACTGGCAGACTCGTAGGACTGCTTGGTGCCTGTCCTTTGCTTGCCCAGCTGCAGTGCCACTGAAACACGCCCTGCACAAGCACAAGCACGCTGCAGGTGAGCTCATCCCCGGCAGGTCACAGCGAACTCTCAAGCATAGGCCCGTGAAGGTAAGGCACCACTCATTCGAATAGTGAGAATATAAAAATTAACATATCAAAGCAGAATCAGACAGGGATCCTTTCAATGCCTTCCTGTGCCACACCTTAATTGTCTTAAGAGAGTGAATGGTGCACTATGTGGTTTATTTCCTTTTCTCCCCTCCACCTGAGCTGAATGTGTTATTTCTAGCATTCTCGCATATTAAAGCAGTCATAAGTGAGAGAAGTGATGCAAAATTTAAAAAAAAAAATCTGAAGTAATGAAGAACTCAAACTTTGCCCTGTTGTCTAAATGAGCTTTCTTCAGAAGCACAGCCATCTTCCAGTTCTTCAGGGATGAGGGAGGATATGTCTGAGTCATTCTCCAAGCCATTTGTGCCTTCGTGGCACAAATTCTAAGAGAATAACACTTTGTGGAATACTGCTAATAGCCAGCAAATCTGCACTCAATACAAGGCATCAGCTTGACCATCTCTCTATTACACCAGAAAAACTGTTTCATGAACATTTGGCACTACAGAAGTAAATCCAGTAATAGGAAATTTGTATTTTTGCAGAAAAGAAACACAAAGTTGAAATGGTTTGAAGCCAAAGGTGGGTAAAGTCACTGCAGGAGAAACACATATATTTAAAGTGGGGATAATTAACCACTGAGACAATCAAGCTACAGACATGACAGGGTCACTTCCACTTGACGTGTTTAACATGAGAATGAGATCCCTGGAGATGGAATTGCAGAGCTGTGGGCCCCACAGGCAAACACACTACCAGTGCTCTTCTTTCTCTTCTGTGTAGAAAACAATGTAGATTGACTATGTCTGCTCATGGCAGCTGCAGCAAAGTTAAAGAGATTTCTCTATTTCTCTCTTGGTTTGAGCATATTTTAGTAACATATGTCTGGCAAAAGGCTGGTATAAACTTTGGATCCCAAATTACAAACATCATTTAATAATTACTGCAGAAAGCCTAACTCAATTTTGTTGTTGAGATTGTACAACGTGTTGATGATGTGACAGACCAAATAAGCAGGAACTATTATCAATAAAATAGGGTCAAATCAAACTGGGATTCAGATACTCAGCTGAGGTGGAGTAAAAAGTCTGTAAGAGAGAGAATCAGACTTAAATATGGCTAAAGTCATTCTTGTATGATTAGAAGGAGAAATATTACAGAGTATAGTGTCAGTGAGAGAAAACAGTTCAGCAATTTAAAGGAAACTGAAGCTTTATCACAGTCCTTGTCACAGATACACTGAGACAGAGAGAGGTGACGCTACTTGAAATCTGCACTGGCAACCAGCAAAATGACCATGAAAATGGTCATTATAGAAAATAATGACATAACTATCCTTTATGTCTCAGTTCAGCAAAACTACAATTCTTTGATATGAAGATTTTGGAACTGAAGTAGAAACTGTAGAAAGCTTAGATTTCTTTTTTACCAAAGGTGTAAAATATTGAAAATTTGAAAGGCCATGAATGGCCCTGTTATAAAAACATGAGGACTGTAAGAACATGCTTCATTTATAACATAAGCCATCATAAAACCAGAGGGCTGGGTATCCTAGATGATGAATCAGGTGACTCTCAGAATTTCAGTAACAGAGGTAAAATGAAATCCAGTAATACACATTGAAGGGTCATGCATGTGTGGATTGACAAAAAATAATTATGCTATTAGACGATGTTTCTAAATTTGAAGAATGATAACAAAGGAAGGATTTGAATGCAATAGTCATGAGGACTATTTTAAATTCCCAGTATAACAGGACTGAAAAAGTAAAATATGATCTTCTGAAATACCAGAAGTATTTCCACTAAAAGCATAGCATCACTCACTAAGTGTTAATTTAATACCAGCAACTCATGTTGAGAAAAAGATGAATACGCTATTTGGAAAGTGCAAAGAAAAGCTACAGATTGACCTGGGAACAGGGAACATAGCACATGACAGGAGAGTAAAATAGCTTAGCTTGTTTATAGGGATAAGATAGAGGCTTTAGGAGGTCAGAAATGTTGTTTATAAGTATGCTATTAGAGAAACAGACACCAGCACCATGTACACTGGTAAACCAGACTGTTCCAAAGCATCAGTTTGACCATTGTCCTGCTCCTTAACTACAGTGTAAACACAGTTAATAAAAATGAGTGAACAGGAAGCATTGTTCTCATTTAACAACATTCATGATGCTCAAATTATAAAGGCACACATGAAGGAGCCTTAATAATAGCATGCTTAGAGAAAGAAATCAAGTCTTGGCAAAAATATTGCAAGGGTGGTGACAGGAAGGGGCAGAGGGGAGGAATATATCTGTGAAGTAATTGGTTGCCTTATTCAACTTCTCTTTCTCGAGCAAGAAAGAAACCTTCAAAATACCACAACTAAATTTTTCAGAAAATCACTAACTATGCCCTGCTTTTGGTTTCTTTGACAAAAGTGACCCATTGTGATTAAGGTTTAGTGGAAAGGTTAATTTGCTGAACAAAACAATGAGCCAAATTCAACCTGGAAATAATATCAGGGATCAATGTCCATCAGAAAAGCAAAATGTCAGTAAGAATGAATTTTTCATGGCACCTGAGTGTCACTGATGGAGAAAAGCACAAAACTAGGGCGATTTCTTTATAAGTTCTAGTGGTCAAACAAAAACCAGAGCTGACGGATCGTTACATGCTCACAACTCATCATCTACCCAGGACACACCAACAATGTTTTCAAAAGTATTCAATTTCTGTTGCCTAGACTGGCACTACCAGATACACCCAAGAAAGCTTCCTTGCATCTGTCAGAAGTACAGTAAGACATACAAACATGAAACTAGCAGTGTCATGAACCTTGTCACTAAGATACAAGGAACGCTGCAGAGCAACCAACAATGATATATTATAATTTGTAAAATGTAACTTTATGCTCTGTGGCCAAGAACTCTCTGAGAGTGTTCCCAGAGTCAGTGTGTAAACATATTTACTTTGTAACCCCATATTCTTGTCTAAATGAACCCCACAGCTTTATCCATATGCTCTTTAATATAGCTTTACATATGCACTGGCTGCTTCCAGGTTTTACAAGTAAATCTTTCTTATTTAAATGGCTTGTTAAAAATAAGTGTTACAATCAGAAATACAAGAAGGTTTGTTTTCTAAGGGGTTTTTTTGAGAAAATTGAAATGAAAAAAGGCCTGATAAAATACAAAGTTTATTCTTGGTCTAACCCAGCAAAATATTTTATATTCTTCATGTCAGTTCAAGGACAAAGCTGATTTGCTTAATTTGTGATACACAGAGATGGATTTCAATAGCAAAGACAATTATCCACACTCATAAAATTAGCCTGTGAGTCCAAGAGACATCAGATTTGAATAAGCATTTTTACTACCTAATACCCTAAGACACAACACACCAACACGTGCAGTGCTGAGCACAGGTCCCCACTGCTGCAAGCTACAGCACTTCTGACAGTCCTTGATCACCTTCTACTCGAAAATCTGTGGTTGCTCCCTTACTCTCCAGGGGAAGGCAGGCAGAGCTCCATCAGCTTCAGAAGGTTACAGTGTCCCCTGAATGAGGCAGAATGGTGGGAATGGAGGATGACTTACCTCTTTCTCTCAATTTCTGTGTTCCAAGTACTCTAGTTTTGCTTTTCATCATCCTTCTCAGTTCCTCTTTACTTTTGTTGCTAATAAGATTTCTCCAATTGATGAAGTATGTTCTAAATCTTCACATTTTGGTCATGCAAAAAAGTTGAAGGCAGGCCTGTATGCCCTCTTTTAAGGGAGTCCTACTGCTCTCTTAAAACTCCTTAAAGAAGACTTTAAGACAGCATTTCTTTCAATGCTTAAGCATCGAGAACAAGATTAGATACCTGTGCTCTCTGATAAAAAGTTAGCAAAGAATTTGTTACATCACAGGTTTGTCTCACAAGCTCTGCTTACAGCAGATGCTGACCCCTGCAGTCATAAATTCAACTAAACAACAGAAGAGTGATTCAAGTTTCTTGTTAATTAGACAGAGGAAAGTATCATTTCACTGCATGTTGCAGGCTGGACAATCAGTGGAGTTGCAGCTACTCTCTGGTTGGAAGTCCCTTTTAATTGGGAGACATGAAAGTAAACAAAGCCAAACTAGACATTGACATTGACATCTACCTCCCGATCTAATGCAAGGAACACAATCATCTTCCAAAGGCTGCCTATTTATAACCTCCCAACTGCTATGCAATCCCAAATATGCTACACGCCACTCAGCAGAAATTCAGAGAAACCCATGCCTGCGTGCTAAAGCATGTACAGTTTTTCAACAGTGGTGACTAACAAAAAAAAAGAAATTATCTCTACCTGCAAATTTTGTCTCCTGTATAGTCATGCAACATATTTTCTATGCTGTTTGCCCCCAACATCAGTATGTATCAGTCACACTTTTGGCACATGAATTCACTCACACAACTTTTCTCATTGCTCTTCAGGTTAAAAATCTAGCCTTGAAATTAAACTGAATGTCTCGTTTTTGCTAATCTTCCACCCTAGTTACTCAAACCAGAGCTCCACAAACCAGATCTATCTAAATACTCACACAGCTTCTGTTTTACCTTTAAGGATTCTCAACAATTGTCACATACACTTATCCACAATTCATTTTACACCCATTAAGGAGTGCATGACTGCATGCAACTTCCCAAGAGTCACCTTCTCCAAAGGAGAAAGTGCAGCTTGATTACAAACCACCTCTGTATTTTATTTCAACAATGAAATCTGGCAGGTATTGGGGGAACTGCTTAAGTTTATAGCCACAAGCTGGCAAACACTGGAGAAGGTGAAGTGCTAAATCACTCCACCTCCTCCTTTCATCCTGGATGCCTGCCCTAGCAAGAATAACATTTTGGGAGCACTCCCCTGGTACAGAAGGAGCCAGCAAGATCTTTATGAGGTGGGGTAATTCAGAGGGCAGACTAATAAAATAGAATCCAATAAAAATAAAAATCTTTTTCCCAGCCCAAATCAATTCCCTAATCTGGTGTATTGTGTAGCCACATGAACAATTCTGTCACACAAAAGAAGAAGAAACAGAGAGTGCAAACAAATAGTCATGACTGCTTCAGCTTGTGTAAATAGTGCTGCATTTGAACATCAAGAAAGAAATAAAAATACAACTGAACAAACAGCTGAAAAATAAGAAAGTGAAAATATATTCTCAAAACTTGAGGAAAATGTATTCTGTGCAAGGGACAGGCACCAGCTTACTATAGGAATTGAGTCTAAATAAAGTTGGAAGGCATGGTTGCCTAAAAATGAATTTAATTTTTAATAGAGCAGCTAGTAATAGAAAAGTACAGGAGATTGTAAACAAACTGGCAAGGTAATGGAGCTTGAAGATGTTCCCTCCCATTTAAATTCACCTTAACTATGGAAAGAAAATTCATCAATGATGCCTGGCATCAAGCCAAGGCCTCTGGCCCATGAAAACAAATTAGTTATAACTACGGTGTTTTATTTCATATTAGCCATGAAGTGCTGTTGACCAGGTCTAATTGCTACTGTGACAAAATAAACAAAAGTTTAATGAAGGAGCCAAGAGAATCTCCGTACATAGCTATAGGATTTTGTTTTACCATATATTTTAGATAAAACACAACACAAAAGGGTCACTTAATAGTTTTAAAGTCACATACAGGCATGTCACTCAGAGGTCTGCCCAATAACGTGTTAGTATCTCAGGTTAAAGAAAGATTTGTGTCAAGTAGAGCATGCTAAACATAGGTGATGGAATGAGATTCACTCCTCTTTATCTTCACTTGTGTTTCTTCTTAAACTCCAAGCTGACTCACAGTTCAGAAGCTATTTCAGTAGAAAAACAGTTGGAAATAGCATTTTCAGAAAATTAAACAGGGTAGCTGGGAATTAAATCCACAAAAGGAGTAAACCAGCTGCTCTGCCTTTGCCCCTCAGTTCTGCCTGTATTTGACACTCATCACACCTCCTTGGCATAAAAGACAATTCAAAGAAAAGCTGTGCTATATTCAAACAATAATTACAGCAACGACCACCACAAAACTGGAACAATTCCTACCTGGAATTCCCTCTTTTAGTCTGGAACACAGTAATAGAAGTGGGAGTCACAATACCTTCAAAAATGGTTAAAGACCCAAGAGGAATTTGGTTGCAAAACCATGACTTGCAGTTGAAAGCAGAGCTGAAAGGTCAGAAATGCAGCTGAGAACAAGAGTGCTGGTAGAATCATTGTGCAATGATTCCCAGACCCACTTAAAGCATTTTACTCAAAGTAAAAGACACCAAAACATGAGTCTGCAAGGAAAACAATCAAATTTAAGAATGAAATTATGTGCAACAGGCCAGCTCTCCTTTTGTGCCATTCCCTTTCCAAATGCACGGTTCCAAAAAATTTGACTACTCCTCTATAGCTTAGATTCTGTTCCATTAAAGGCAATGAAAAGTCTTCCTGGCTCTTCTTTCAAAACTACTTGACTTTGATAATTTTCTAACTAAACCGTAACCCAGACAGAATGTTAACTTTGTCTATGCAATATGAAGATGTGTAATGAGCAGAGAGCAATGTTTTATCACACTTGTGAGAAACAAACATGTTGTTAACCAGTTATATGTATCTCATAAAAGCGAAGGTCAGAAATACAATAAGGTCTTTGGAGTGATCATGTTACAAAAAGGGATAAGCCTCTTAAAAGGACACCATAAAAAACTGACAACACCTGCTGCTTTAAGGTAAGCAGTCACTTATTAATAATAAATAATTAAGAACAATACAGGTAGGAGAATGCTGACCTGGCCCCTTAATAGAAAATAGTGTCCCAGAAAGAGTTCTTACTCTTAAATGTTTAACCGTGCAAGATCACTACAGTAGCATGTACCCTCTTCCCACTCACAGATCGTTAGAAAAGAACAATTCATTAACTCTTATTAAAAGCAAAAGGAGGAATTTTGGAAAATTGATTATTTTGTACAGAGCCCTTTCCTCTCCGCCTGGTGTGCTGACAGCTCCCTCTCCTGTTCCAAGCGACTTTCATGCTCTTTGAGAGCACACACATATTTTCCATTAGTAAGAAACTGATATAACTGCTAAGAAAGGTCAATCTATATTATTTCCCATTATATACGCAGGTCAAAATCCCATGCCCACACTTTATCAGAGGCATACAACCCAATCACAAACCATAGGTCATAATCCATTCCCAGAAGCACTACTTCTTTCATTAAAAGTCCTTTCAATTACAGCACTTCAGTAGTTTCACTACAAAAAAGTCCTTCCTCCTAATTAATGTTCATATTTAAGTCCACATTCAGAAACTTCTATATTTCACATGAAACAGTATAGAAAGAATCCAAGAAGTGGGTATTAGACACAAAGAATCACTTAGCCCAGTGCCCACAGTGCACTTGATTATAAAATTAGTCACCATCTCACACTGTGTTTGTGTTGAAGCTAAGCTACTGAGTATGTAATTTAGTTTGGCACTACAGCCCCCAAATCACAGAACCTTCCAAAGGTTCCTCAAGCAAAATAGTGAAGTAAATTCAGGCTTTGCAGTTACTCAGTATGTGCTTCAGTAGTCTATTTAAACAACATACCACCATCAGCTGACAAAACCGCACTGATCTAAGTCTTCAGGTAATTGGAGAAAAAATACAGCAATGTACCTTCCAGAAAAGATTGGGAATGGAGGATTTAAAGCTTCAGCTTGCACCTTTTCCTTCAGTGGACTGAATGCCTGAGAGAGGGGGATTTAGAACAAACCCAAATTGACAGATCTTCCTCTCAGCAGCTGTTTCCTGTGCAGCTGCAGGCTTCTAAGGGTGATGGGTGGGGATGGCTGATGGTGAGTGCCCTACAGAAGGGTGGGCACCCAGCTTTGCACCAAAGGCCATTGCTGCTTCCAGCCTGTACCTCTGAGACAAACACTCAGCTACCAGAGAAATGGGAGAACTGCACTTTGCATTTCGTAACTTTAAGGAAACCCTTAAACTTTGTGAAAGTTCATCCCAGTGTTTAGCCTGGCTATTTAAAAGTAAAAATCAAGGAATAACAAAACCACGCCGTTGAGTGTGAGCAAGGCACCCACATGAGGGTAAGTAGCTCCATTACTTTTATGAGGAAGATTAATATTCATTCACCACCAACCAGCCAACCTCTCAGCTGAGTTCGGCCTGAGGGCTCCCACGAAGACACTCAGGTCACTCCATGATGGTGCCAGGAAGCCTAGCTCGCCGAGGTCACGGGCTGCAGGAAGGCTCTCCCTCCCCTGAGGAGAGGTACCTGGAAGCACCCGGGACTGTCAGAAGTGGTCATTTTTCAGCCACTGGCCCAAGGTGACACCCTGGGCTGAGGTGACATGGGAAGCTAGGGAGGAGGTTAGGGAAGCCAAGGCCCAGTTAGAATTGAGTCTGAACAGGGATGTTAAGGATAACAGGAAGGGCATCTGTTGCAAGATATGCTGCAAGCAAGAAAAAGACTAGGGATAACGTGGATCCTCTCTGGAAGGAAACAGGAGACCTGGCTACCCTGACCAAAGAGAAGGCTGAGATTCTCAATGACTTCTGTGCCTCAGTCTTCAACAGTAAGTGTTCCAGTCACACTGCCCAAGTCAGGAAAGGCAAAGCAGGGACTGAGGAGAATGAAGACCCTGAGTCCACCGTACGAGAGGACCAGGTTCAAGACCATCCAAGCAACCTGAAATGTGCACAAGTCCATGGGACCTGATGAGATTCATCCACAGGTCCCGAAGGAACTGGCAGATGAAGTTGCTAAACCACTATCCATCATTTCTGAAAAATTGTGGCCATCAGGTGAAGTTCCTGACGGCTGGAAAAAGGGAAATAAACCCCCCATTTTTAGGAAGGGGAAAGTGGAAGACCCAAGGAACTACAGACCAGTCAATCTCACCTCTGTGCCAGGCAAGATCATGGAGCAGATTCTCCTGGAACCTGCTAAGGCACATGGAAAATGAAGAGGTGATTGTTAACAGCCAACAAGCCTTTACAAAGGGGTAATCCTGCCTGACAAATTTGGTGACCTGCTGTGACAGGGCTGCAGCACTGGTGGCTGGGGCAGAGCAACTGACATCATTGACCTGGACTTAGGCAAAGTGTCTGACACTGTCCCACACAACAT